>JAULBM010055830.1:0-10420 GCA_032357055.1 Geukensia granosissima
TCCCATCAACATAAAGATTGAAACAGTATAAAAAAATTTTAAACAACGCACAAACAAATTTTTAAATGATGTTGAAGAAGTGTAACGTTTCTTTTTTTGACTAGTATATTTGGAACATGAAAAGGCTACAATGAAATTGAAAACACTTGTTTAGTTCGAAATGTTGAAACATTCGCAAACATAAGATGTCTTGAAGAAATATGCCATTTAACACGTGACATTAAACTTACATGTGTGTTTCTTGCATGCGTTCGATAGAGCTGAACATTGCTGTATAAAACTTGAGCCCTAAAATTCAAAAGAAAACTATGTAAATTTTTGATATAAAAATCATTCTTCCTGGCATTTTGGGTAAAAACACAACAAACAACCAAAATGACAGATAACAGAAAAACAATACTCCAGATCCGCTCGTCATCGTATGAGAAGTATATTATTGTCTTCTGATATAATACAAACATGTGCAAAGTTTAAGTTTATATCCTTTTCAGATTTGCATAAATTGTCCCGTCATGATTGGACTGTATTTTCATACATCCGTCAGGCTATCGCATGTTGTCACCTTGAGATTCATTGCCTCTCGGGTTAAAAGACTTAGAAGGTCAGTCGACTGTCGTGCTAGAACTTGGCCCTTAAAACCTTAAAAACTTAAAAGCAACTATAGAAAAGCATTAACAGAGTAAATATTTGTTCTCAAATCTTATATTTAGTATTATAGACACAAAGGCAGCAGACAAACGGTTGTTATTTGTCGGATGCGAACCTGGATTAGAGTTGAAGGTTTCCACAACGGATATAGTGCGCGAGAAAAGGGATGCTTATCCTTCCGGAGCACCCGATCCCTCTCCTGTTTTGAAAAACAGTTCGTGGAGTCCAAGCCTTTGATATTTTTATTTTCGTTTCAGTTTGTTTCAAATTTTCTTACTTTTTGGACTTTTGATCTCTTACAGGGGTATTCTACAGTGGACTAAAGCCGATGGAAAATGAAATGTCATATTTTTTAAAATATGGTTTACTATACTGAAAATTACATTTGTAACTTAAGCTATAATATAACGATATTCCGAAAAAGTAAATATTGTTGAAAATTCTTGAATATTTTAGTACTTAGTCATTTTCCTCATTAACTTTGGGATTGTTCGATTTCATTTGATGATAACACATGTTAATAGACATCAGAACTATTAAAAACTCGTTACTAATCTCATTTCTTAGTCAAAGCACAGCTTTTTATTATCTTTGTGTGATTCAAGATACAAACATCTACTGAGGCGTTGTAATATTTCATGTTTCTATGAAATAAACAACCAACGGAATTTATAAATATTTTATTATGGCAATTGGGCCTTATCAAGTTTTTTCGAATCGTTCAACTACGATAAGCAAAGCACATGAAATGGCAAAATAACTAAGACGTAATGCTCTTTTTCCTGATTACGACCCATATTTCAGTGCTTTTGCTTAATGCTTTCGTCCAAGACAATTATTGACCAACTAACATTTGACTGTTCTGTTAGATTTAGGTGAATGTTTCAATGTAAATATTTGATGCAATTAGAAGGTTGATTGGAAACTCCTGTATGGAAGAACGACCTATTGATCCATTTGTATGAGTCTCTCTTTCATGCTGTTTTTTGCGAAAATTGTACATTAATTTAATATTAAACACAGCTTCATCGCAATTAACTGTTTATTTAAACTACAATATATGCCATCAACAAAAATAAAACTGTTTCCGATTCATAAAACAGAAATAATAAAATTGTTCATGGAACTTATTACCAATTTGAAACAAATACAATCGTGATGTCAAACAGTAAGATATTAAGCAAATAAAAACCATCGTTGTAGAAATTTCATTCCGTAAGAACAAAGAAATATTAGTTTTATAATTATATCTCTTTATATATGAATATGGTATATCAAAAAAATGACAATAAATATAAAGTTTACATATGATGCAATTATCTTGCACACTGGTTTAAAACAAATTATTGATAAGATCAAGTGCCAATTTTGTCTATTTAAGAATCGGACAAACATTTACATCAATGTACAAAATTCACAAAACCAATGATATTCATTGAAATATATAATAACTATGAATGCATTCTATTAAAGCATTCTGAAATGGATGAAATTTGTAAATATTCCACTACCCGCAATTTGGCAAGATTTAAACTAGCTACATTTCAGAAAAGTTACTATTAAACGGTGGCCAACATGTAAAAATTGATGATGAGGCCACTCCAAATTAATTTCAAATTCTTCGGATTTTTATGATAAAATCAGGTGCGAGCGAGCGAAAATTTTAATTTAATTTTTTTTCTGAAAATGGTAAGCTTCAAAATTGATGCGGAAAGATCAGGTTATAACCTTTTTGTATATTTTTAGGAGCAAGCGGGAATATGTTTTATTTAAAAAAATTGATGAGAATTATTCAAAAATGCGATAAAAATTAAGCGAGTAAAGTTTTTTTAACTTTATAATTTATGATTTTAATATCGAGCGAATCCGAAGAATTAGTAATTTATATGGAATGACCTGAATTGTGAAAATACAATATTCAAATGTGACAGATAAAGCCCAATGACGAACAAAGAGAGTTTTCAAAATCACATACTTGATTATACATGTTAACTGTACATCGTCCAAAATACGATGCCTATGATGACAACAACTGTAATCACAAAATGTGTGAAATGAAACCCGAATAATTCAGAATTAAAAAGTAGGACAATAAAAGAAAATTTGAATAAAATTATTTTCTTTTATTTTCCTACGTTGTCATGATTGAAATCTGATAACTGTGATCTTCCAGTTCCGATTTGTCTGGATTTGAGTGCTTATTTTGCTATATTTGAATCTTTGACATCCTATGTTCCGGTTCTTATGCTACTGATTAGAGGTTACTGCTTGAAATGTACATATAGAACACCCTTATTTTCCATGTTTATCTAACATTGGTAATTTTGCACTTTTACTTTTGATTTACGTCAATGACAACAGGATCGTTATATTTTGGCGTATTACCTTTTCTAAAAGACTGGCTGAAAATAGTTTTTCAAAATGTAAACTGTAAACTAGTTTTTCTTACTTTAGCAGAAAGCATGCATAAATACACTTTGTCATAAATTTGGAATATTGACATTTTCTGAACCAAAAGTTCAACTTTAAAAACTTGCATATAAAAACTATTAGCCCGAATGAAAAAAAAATATTTTCGCAAATCTCATTTTTTTACTTCAAGCTACAAAAGTGTCCGCGTTAAGATTTTCGTCCGATGGCTCGTTTTATGAGTTCTGAAACCGACATTTTTGTGAAAAAATGCTCGTTTGTATTTCGGATAGATTACTTTAAAATGGTTAATTTCTCCAAATTTCATTATTAAACTATCCTCTAGTATCATCCTTCAAGCATTATCCACAATTTCCTTATAAGAATTTACTTGACAAATTCTGCCCATACTTATTCCAAATTTCAGAGGGAAAATAAAAAAATATTCCCTATTTATGAGCAAGAATATAAATAAAGCTATTTACGATGGGCGCAACACACAGGACAGATCATCGTTTTTGTTCTGGAAACTTGTTCTTACTACCGTTTTCTTGGTATCTTAAATTTTTGGACTGTGGATACAGATGTAAGCGATCTACACCTTCATATTATATTCTAGACATTGATGTTGCTTGACTTTGTCAGACAAACTCATAAAAATTACATTTCTTAGTACGTTGGTATTGATCCGTATGATCGTGACCGATTTGAGCTATCTTAAACAAGTGAATGTCCATCTATAATTAACTAACGGTTTAAGCACCATTTCGCACCTCCCCGTTGACAGGGAATCATTTCAAATCGAATAGAGCATTTCTACTGGGAATAGAATTTACGAATGCAATTTGTAAGGTTTCTGTTATTTATTTTTGAAAAATAGGCAAATGTTGTTTTTTCATGAAGTTTTTCAACAGCTTATCTCCCAGACTGTGGTATTATTTTCTAAGCAGGAGAATGATTAATTTGTTTAACGTTTACTAGTTCTACTAGACTCAAAGTTTCAGAACGACACTTCAAACAAAATGAGGAAAGATAAGAAATAGGAAGCGAGAAATCAGACGAGGAAATGACAGTAAATATATAGTCTTGTGAGATCTTGGTGTGTAAACTTGACCGATGAAAATAAAGGTATAACAATTGTTATTTGGGTCAGATTTGAATCTGGTATAAATGTGTTTTTAAGGTACACGTAACTCATAGCAACAGGGTAGAATGAATTGAACAATGATGCATTGTTGGATTGAATTGTATTAACTAGTTTTAAGACTTCGAAGTGTAAAAATTAAGCAACAAAAATTTTAGAAAGCAATAAAAAAAATTAAGTATATAGTTTTTCATTCGGTGCGGACGTACTATGAAACAATATCCAAGTATTCAAACGTTTGTTAATAGTTGAAAAAGAAATCGAATTAAACTGAATATGTTTATTGTTTATTCTTACAATTCTGAATGAAAGTTCACAAAGACATATGAGAGACAAGACGAATTAACAAAAGCAATAGAATTGTCAAAAGTAGTAAGTACGGTTGGCAAGAGCCAAATAATTCTCCACACCCGTCTTAAAACTACGATTTGATTTCATTTTGACTGTCAAGATCATCAAGTCTGTTATAAATATTTTCAATATTAAAAGAGAAAAATGTAGAATATATGCCAGAAAGACACGATCCGTATCTTACAAACGGATTTAACTGCATATAAAGCGCTTTTCTGGATTCACTTTCATCACACCCGCTAGGGGCAGATATAGGAAGACTAGTAAAACTATGAATGAATCTAGTAAAATTCATGGACCAAATACATGAACATGTAATATATATTCTTCTTTTCACAGATGCGGGATTAAAACTTCAAACTTTTCTTATGAAATCATGGATTAGAATTAGAATTCAATGAGTTTGATTACTGTCATCTTTTGACTCTCAAATCATAATTTGTATGCGTTGCATCAGAACCAATCACACAGATTAAAAGCATTTGTGAGGAATATAAACATAGTATTAAATATAAATGAATGCTGCTTCTATGACTTTTTACAAACCTTAATTGAGCACAATGAGCATGTGATTTTACATAAAAATGAAATTAAAATCCAGAAAAGATGTGGATTGCTACTTTTTGATATAGATTCCGTATTCTTTCTTTTATATAATATTAGTTTTGTTACATTCAGAGACCGTTGTTATTGAAATTAAACCTGAAAACCAGGAGTTTTCATCGATTTCTAATGATATTTTACACTAAATCTAATTGGACGCGTTAATGTTAGAGAAATCTGAGTTTCCTTATCAGTTGGTTTTCAACTTTTGGGTTTTAATTAATTGAACTAGCAGACAGAAACTATGCACTCTTTTGAGGATATGTGGTTTAATTGTCCATAAGACAGCCGTCCAAAACGTGTACATTTCAAACTTCTGCAGATTTCTCTTAGGCCTTCAATAATGGGCACATGTCCACACACTACGGCAAACTGTAAAAGGCCTCAAAAATAAAATTTATGATATTCAAATATAACAACAATCGGCCAAATAAGTAAACAATACAAGACGTAGTAACACATAAACATAAAAATACGACATCCAGGTATAATTTGGAGGTTCCTGCTTAGGACAGGCACATAAAGTATGTGGCGGAGTTAAACATGTTTGTGTATACTCAACCCTCCCCTAACATGGTCTATTGATTATTTTGTATTACTTTATTGTTGATATTGGTAATAGTTTCAAGATTTTTAAATCCGTTTCTCTAATTCTTTTGTAATTTTCACACTCCCTGACCGGTGTTGGAAACGTGTTTCTAATCCTCTGGAAGGTTGCTATTTCTCGGCTGATGATTGGCTGATTTTTAGACCCCGCGTGCTCAAAGACTTGTCACGATCTTATTTCTTATCCTGGAGGACTGAGTTTTCCAAAGACTATCAGTTAGGAAGGATTACTAATTCCGTAAAAATAAGTGGCATGTTTGTTTGTATTGTACACGAGTTGTAACAAGGTCATGATAAAAGATATTGCACTATCCCGCCTATGCTAGTTTTTTAACGCTATTTTGATGCTTAAAAAATTTGAGAAACAAAATCTTACATTATAAGCCGCTGATTATCATTTTTCTACAGTCTCGATAGTTTAATTTTAAAATTTCTCGGTAAACCTCGAAATTTTAAGGTTTAACTATCTCGACTGTAGAGATATGATAAACAACGGCTTACAATGTAAGATTCTATATTTAACTTTTTTATCGTATGTTTTATTGTTGTTTTGTCCCGCAGTTGTTCCAGGTTGTAAGCGGTGAGCTCGCACAAATAAGTTTATCCCCGCCGCGTGCTTTGAGTGCCGGTCCCTTTCAATGAACTTGTGCTCCACTGGGTGTCGTTTTTTACGTGTTAACTGATATTCTCTCTCTTTTTTCGATAGTTATGATAGGTAGGGTAAATTATGTTCATACTTTTTTCTTTTTGGTGGTTGTTTGTAAGCAAAATTGGCCAGATCTCTGTTCTTATTCAGAGGAGGGGGAGGGGGTGAGCACTCTCAAACATGTTTAACCCCGTCACACAATTTATGTATATGTATGTCTCAGTCTGAACGTCCAGTAGATGTCGTTGTTTTTACATACCATTCTTTACCTATATGGTCGATTTTTGTCATATTTTAATTTCATTACATTTATTTTTGGGTCTTTTACAAATATTGCTTTACTGTACAGGCCTTAAGGTGACCTTAGGATATTTGCAATATATATATGATTGTGCTAGCTGTCGCATAATCAATCATGTCCGATCCATCTCCTTATTCGATAGTGGTAACTCAAAGAATTGAGGAGAATCTCAGTTTGAGATTTTTTGAAACGGATATTCGTTTCTCACTTGACAAGATATCATGAAGTAGTGGACATCAGTCAAAAACCCATATAACCATGAGTGAAGTTTTTAGCAATGTACACTATCATTATTCGGGTAATTATTATAAATAAATTCTATTAGCCAAAAGCTTTTCCTTTTATTCTATCAAAAACGTATCAAGCCAATTATTTGGTACGTTTGTCGCCTTGCCCAAAGTAGGTAAAATTATTCATTGTCAGGAACGTGGTATATAATATGTTACTTTAAACCGCCATTTGTATTAGCTATCTCACACACTGTCAATTAGGTAGATAAAAGCAAGATTATTTTTTTTCTCAATTAGATGGATAAAAGCACGATTGCTTTCTTAATCGTAAATTATTTACATGAAAACACTAGTGACGACACTGTGCTAATTACATCGCCAAAAAACATACACGTTACTTTACATAAAATTTCTAGAAATAACAGACATCTTGATTAATTTTCAACAAATAAACTGGTGAGCTTATACTTCGTGAGTCATCTGTCCTGGACATTTTTTTAACCAAAAATCTCGTATGAACAAATTCAACTGTACCACATTACTACACCCATATTTCATTTCCGGAAAAGCAAATCTAATTTCCTTAATTATGATCGATGACACTCGCACTGTATAAAAAAAGGCTGAAATATGATAGATCGTATTTTGACACAAAGTGGTACAATTATTTCTTTGGTTGGTTTTTAGTCGTAGTTTTAAGCTAACAGCATACATCATCATTATGAACCCATTTTAGCTTCCACCATTAATAAATCGCAAATGAAAAATTCAATAAAGTATTTCCTTTCTTTGGGGAAATTGAATTTCCCTTAACAACTTGTACTAATTTCTCCATTTTGTACCTCCCTTCATAAACAAATAAGTCGCCATTGCCACTTTTATGATTTTTGAAACGCTTTTGATTCGCACTTTTGTGTTGAAAATTTCTTCTTTTGGGAAAATGTATAAATGTGTATGCTTAATGAAGAAGACTTCATCTCAAATTAGACTTAGTGTGTCTTCTTAATCAAATCAAACAAGAAAATGAAAATGTATTGGTCTTTATGTTAATAGGTTTATTGTAGACGTTTAGCAATCATTACGAAAGAGTAGAAAAAGAAAATTCTACAACTATAATTTCATATTTAACATCAGCCAAATTACGTACTCAAGCTAAATACAATTATGGAATTCTGTTCCGCAACTGACCGACTTCTGTGCTTTCTGTCATAAAGTCCTGGATCTTCTTTGACTTTCAGATTGTCTATCTCAGGCGGAGAGGTCTATTTGCACTCAAACGTCATATAACGAGAAATTATGCAGAGCGCAATACAGAAAATTTGCGAATTGTGTCTTTCTATCATATATACCATATTCTTTCTTTCAAATATAGCTGCGAATTTAGTAACAAACACAACTATGATACCCTATTTCAAGGATCACAAATTTATGATCAGAGTGCCTCTGATGTTTCTGACCATTAGAGATCCTCCTAGAACTTGTCTGACAGAGTTGGGTGAGCCCGTCCCTGGTGTCAGATAGGGGAGTGTGAGGATTTCGTCAGAACATAATAAGAAAAACCAAACAGATGACCACTGTGGGTCCGTCATAACTAATAAATCCTTTCCTTAGTAGTCAGAATTTTTTGTTCTTTTGTGTGCCATCTAATAACATTTTTGTCTGGTTGATGATCGTTGTACATGTACTAAGTCCCCAGTGAAGAATACCTGTACTATGTCCAGTGTATAATACCCATACTAGTTCCAGTGTTGAATAATCACGTGTGAGATCAAAAGTTCATAGTCCAGTGAAGAATACCCGTACTAAGTCCAGTGTTGAATACCCATATGTAAGATCAAAAGTTCATAGTCCAAATCGAAACAAACCAAAAGATAAAACGAAAACAAAAGGAACACAGGCTTGGAATCTACAAACTCCCTTAAAAACAGTAATGTGCTCAGGTGCTCATAAAGGGTTAGCATCCCCTGTCTTGCGCGCTCATCTCGTTTTTTAATATGCATGTGACTTACGTTTAGGCTATTTGGTTTTTATCACAATGAATATACATGTTACAACAAGACAAAAAAAGTGTAACAAATCGAATGGTAACAGCTAGAGAATGAAGCATCCTCTTATATCATTTTTGCCGGCAGAAAAGTTTGGTATCAACGTAAACTTTGGTTTTTCGAGAGTCAGTATATTTTTGAAAGAGTCAGTAGAAATTTTTCAGAATATATTTTGAATTATACTTTTAAAACTTTTTGGAAATTAACTAAGTTTTCAACGCCTTATTACGACCAATTTTTCAATGCTGATATACACGATAAAGTTCCATTATATTTAGCAAATCATAATTAAGCGTAAGTGAACTAGTATTCTGCCGAAGCAAGTAGATACTCGAATAAATATTTGATTATGCTGACAACAATTACATTAATGAGGGAATAGATAATATCCTGTATCAGTCACGTAAAACAAGGGTTACACAAACGCAAATGATCTTCACTTAAGATTTACAAGTCTCTCTCAATGAGCCAAAGACCGATAAGCTGCAGACACGACGGTCCTGAACGCATTACTTGACACTAAACAATAGCATGAAAAAAAATGTAGCCTATCGAAAGCAAGCGAAGAAAACTAATTGTATTCTTGTCCACACAGGTAATTTTGTATGCGAGCTTCTCGCATGGCCGCTATATTGACGAGAGTTTTATGGTTTCATATTGTGTAATTAAATAAACATCAATTTTTACCACATTTCGATCACTGTTCGCTTATCAAAACCACTAACATTTTTTTTCTTGTTTTTACATGTATATCGATGGGTAAAGTAAAATGACGGGGAATTTTAATTCCCGAAACGCTGTCATCGATTACCGGGGTATTGCCCGAACCGCACATTTGCAAGACCAGTAGTCAACAACTGATTGCGAGTATATGAAAATGAAAAGATATAGGGTAAATGCCAGAAAGGCAGAGTCACTTCAACGAGGAAACCAGAGGGAGTCTATAAATCTATAGATCTCGACAAAGCCTTCAATAAGGGTTAAACACACTCCTTGTGAAAAGTTCTCAATCGTCCTAAATAAATATTATTCTTAGGCCACTCCAAATTAATTAATAGTTCTTCGGATTCACTCGCTTCTAATATTATGGGTTCAAAATTCCAAACAAGCTTTTCTCGCTCCCTTTTTATCTCTCTTTCTAAAAAAAAAATTCACTGTCATTCCTAGATATAGGAATAAAAATTTGCTTGCACGCTCCTAAAAAAATAAAAAAAACTATGGAAAATAATTAAAATTTTTGTTTTCGCATCAATTTTCGAGGTTGCATTCCAATTTATGTCATTTAAAGAAAAAAATTAAAACAAAAAAGGAGAAGGGGCGATAAGGGCATATTTTGGCCCAAAATTTTTCCAAAATGTTGAGTTAATCAAACAAGAATACTAAAGTGAAATTTATATAGGAAAAACATTCATATTTGATAAAATGAAACAATTTTTG
>JAULBM010055841.1:0-10419 GCA_032357055.1 Geukensia granosissima
AATATTTTATTTAAATTATTGTTCATCGGTACCCCCCTATGGAATTAACATAGGGACCGATTTAGTACTTTGAATTCCATATTTAACATGGCTGCCAAAACCTGTCTAAGTTTTATATTTTAACTTGAGACCCGATGATTACAAGTGAACATTATGTTTTCACTGGTGAGTGATGGTGGTGTTGTACTGAAACTTGTTAAAGCTATACATCATATACAATTTAAACCAGATTACATTTATTGCAGAGTGATGTAGAAATTGATCTAGCTGATTGATTTTTTCTTCCTAAAATAAAATGTAGGTAGGTGTGATACTCCTCCACAACTGAAAAGTCTGTCTACAGTTTGACCTGATTTCAGTTATATGATTCCTTCAGCCTTTATAAGCATCTTTTAATGGCAATTCAATTCTTAAGTACAAATTTTCCAGGAATGATCCAAATGAAGTTTAGGCAAATCCAAATGAGCCCCCAAGAACCTTAAAAATAAGAAGAATACTTAAAACCCAGAAGTTAGACCAGATGCTTACAAACATTACACACCATTCATTGCATAGGATGTATTCAATATTTGTTCCTGGCATCTTATGTTAGTAAAACATAACAAGTCAATCTTTCTGCAAGGAGGATTATAGTCATGTTTTAGCAGAGTACAGATGTGTTCATTATGGTTTCTGAAACAGTTTCCCAAATTTTAGTTGATGTATCACCTATCGGATTGTGATCATCTGCCTACAGTTATCCGCTGTATACCATAACACAGTGATTATTTAAATCTTTATCCTGTTTTCCAGGGCTTGTCATCATCTTAAACCCTGGACTTTTCATTATCTGTATACTGTTACTCTTGGCTTGTGATTGTCTGTATACTGTAACCCTGCGCTTGTGATTATCTGTATACTGTTACCCAGGGCTTGTGATTATCTGTATACTGTTACCCTGTGGTTGTGATTATCTGTATACTGTTACCCTGGGCTTGTGATTATCTGTATACTGTTACCCAGGGCTTGTGATTATCTGTATACTGTTACCCTGGGCTTGTGATTATCTGTATACTGTTACCCTGGGCTTGTGATTATCTGTATACTGTAACCTTGGGCTTGTGATTATCGGTTAACTGTAATCCACACGTTTGATTATCTGTATACTGTTTCTTGTGATTATCTGTATACTGTTACCCTGGGCTTGTGATTATCTGTATACTGTAACCCTGGGCTTGTGATTATCTGTATGCTGTAACCCTGGGCTTGTGATTATCTGTATAATGTAAACCTGGCTTGTGGTTATCTGTATACTGTAACTCAGGGCGTTTGATTATCTGTATACTGTTTCTTGTGATTATCTGTATACTGTAACCCTGGGCTTGTGATTATCTGTATACTGTAACCCTGGGCTTGTGATTATCTGTATACTGTTACCCAGGGCTTGTGATTATCTGTATACTGTTACCCTGTGATTGTGATTATCTGTATGCTGTAACCCTGGGCTTGTGATTACCTGTATACTGTAACCCTGGGCTTGTGATTATCTGTATACTGTTACCCTGTGATTGTGATTATCTGTATGCTGTTACCCTGTGATTGTGATTATCTGTATGCTGTAACTCTGGGCTTGTGATTATCTGTATACTGTTACCCTGTGATTGTGATTACCTGTATACTGTTACCCTGTGATTGTGATTATCTGTATACTGTAACCCTGGGCTTGTGATTACCTGTATACTGTAACCCTGGGCTTGTGATTATCTGTATAATGTAACCCTGGGCTTGTGATTATCTGTATACTGTAACTCTGGGCTTGTGATTATTTGTATACTGTAACTCTGGGCTTGTGATTATCTGTAAACTGTAAACTAGTCTGCCTGAACTTGTGAAAAGATTTCTGATTTTGTAGTTACTTAAAACTTGAAACCTGAATTTTCTATATGACTACTCAGACTATTATTTTCAGTTGTTAGTATATGATATATGACTTTTGAGGTTTGTTTTTCTCTATATATCTTTAGTAAGTTGTCAATGTTATAGAAGATCTCCCACATTGTTTTTATAAAGGACTGTTTAGATCATAGTTGTATGATCATAAATATGTCAACATTAAAAAAAATGATGCATTTTTTTAGAAATGTGTATTTTTTTTAGAAATGTGTATTTTTTTTTTTTTAGAAATGTGTAAGATGTACTTATTTGCATGCGCCATACAGGTCTGCTTGTAATTAACAGTAGATGGCATAGAGCAGTCCAAAAAAGTGCAAATACAACTGTCAACTTGAAGCCCTGAATCTTTGATGCTGTCTTGGGTCAAAGGAAGGGGTAAAGAGAAAGTGGCCAAAGTTAGGGGTTCATATGTATTTGAAATTAATTTATGTATGATATTATTGAATTAAACAGGGTCCACAAGAATAAATAAGAATTTTCATTGTTGTGACTGACATACTTTTCTGACTTTTATACATGATAAAGACAAGTGAGGAGAGGCACACAGGACTTTCATATTCTTTGGTTCCTTCAGAGGCCAGAAACAGAAATGAGAATAGTCATAGCAGTTGATTCATGTAAAAAACTTAAACATTCTTTGCTTCCCTTAGTGGCTGGCCACAGAAAATATAATGTTTGTAGCAATTGAATATGCCAAATAGAAGTGCAATATGTTACATAATAAAGATAATTTAGTTTTATTATATCATTGAAGATTATCACTTTAATGGTGTGTTAATTAACCCTCATGTCGGAAATAACGTGACAGGTTCTAAAAGCCTTGAAAGTCTCCAAGATGTCCCAGCTAAGATGCCATCTTATCAGGATTTTAATTGGCAGGTAAATTTCTGATAACTGCTACATGTTGTATTGATAACCTTCAAGAAAAGTTTTTTTCTTCTGTTGAACATTTTTGCATGTCTTGAACTTTGGGGTTAATGTAAAATTAGATAGTAATAGTACTTTAAAGGGAAGTAACTCTATCATTGAACTGGTGTTATTTTTGGATATAAGATTTCCTGTGAAACACGCTTGAAGAGTGGGTGGTATATTGGAAAATTCTTGTCCATCCACCCTTTCATCTGTCCTGTCATTCCATCCAAAAATATGTCACAAAATCTCAGCTCTCTTTGCATGGATTGAATTAAATTGTTATAGATAGTACATATGTTGTTAACAATTTTAGTGGCTGTTCAATATCAACTTCCTGTTTGAAAAGACTGCTTTTTTTATGTGTTGTCAAAAATTTTCTCTCAGAAGTCTCTGCTCTCAATGAATGAATTGATTTGAAAATCAATATGTATCTTTATAAAGCATACATTGTATTGCATATGTTGTAGGCCTGATATCAACTTCTTGTTTTATAGGACTTAACCATTTTTAGCTTTAGGGAAAGTATAGAACATTTTTGTCATAAAAATCTTAGCTCATTTGAAAATTGGTATGTTGCTTTACAGAGATTGAACTTGTGTTGTAATAATATTTGGTTGGCTGTTTGATGTCAGCTTCTGGTGTTCAAATATAAAGCAAGTGGGTGTGGACTGTTTGGTTTTTTAAGATGTTTCATTTGGCATTTGGGGATCCATAAAAATTGTTAAACCCCACCACATGTCTCATGTGCCTGTCCCAAATCAGGAATTGTGTTCATTGAGGTTTATCTTTTTAATAAGTGTTTTGTTACATGTACATACATGGTAATATTTAAATGTGTGCACATTTAATTTGGGGTGATTCAGAGAAGGAGTGGTATTCAAACCTAGTTGAAGGCTTTGTGGAAACATCTTGATTTGCAAAATCCCTGTGTTTTTTTTGTGGTTGTTACATTGACCCCATATTTTTTTCTTTTCATATTTACAATTATTTCCAGACGATCAAGATTTACTGTGAACATAACTCGCAAAGATACCCCCATGGATAATCTGCCCTTTGAATTTTCTTGCAATTTGCATATCTACATGTTTTATGCTATGTTCATGTGAAATTTTATTTAAATCCATTGAATGGTTTGGAAGGAGATGCACTTACAGGGTATGTGAACAGACAGACAGGGTGATTCCTATATACCCCTCAAAATTTTTGGGGGGTATAGGAACAGCAATGAAGATGTGATGCATGATTTAGTCATATCTGTTTATTTCCTTTTCCAATAGTCACATTTTCATTGCAATATCTGTAACTTACATAAACCATCACCAGTAACCTCCTGGTTTGCCCTTGACTAGTGAAAACACCTGTTTTCTCTATTACTATCCATCAGCCAAACTTTCCAGTTCAGAGTGGTTTACACTGAATATTTCTTTTGAATCAATATTTATTTTGATATTTTATTTTACTGTTACCAGCAGAAATTACTTCATCTTTTGTAATAATATAATATTGAAAAATAATGAATTTTCTTCAGAATCATATTAATTGATTTCTGTTGCTTGTGTAACCTAGAGACCTAGTTCTAAGTTAAGTGTTTATACAATTTGTCCTCATTACCTATAGAAAGTAATTAACAGGGAACTGCAGTTAAGATGCTTTTTACAGCTGGTTCTATCAGATCAAAGTGTTGGCAAACATTGAACTTGCTGATTGGTTTTCCAGGATTGATTTAGATTGATTGCTACCCAGACATTAAATGGCCTTGCTATTATATCCCCAGTGCTTCAGATATCATATCAATCATGATTGACACAGAAGAGGGTGCCTATCAACTGTCTACCATAGGTTTATTTCTCTGGCACTTTGTCTGTCTGCTGATCTGCATTTTAATGTTTTGCAACTTTTCATTAACTTCCATATTGGATTTCATCTGTCATCTCAAAAAGTAATCTAATTTGGATAAGTAAATAGATTATATCATCTTTCTTGTTGGCACATAAGTATGTCAATGGTTTATATAATTGGCACTATTATTGAGAATAAATTAATCCATTTCTATATAAAGATGCAACTCAAAATTATGTAATTTAAAACCTTGTGAATTACTATATTGAAAAATTTATGCATTTAAAAGATATATTGTAATGAATGTTGGTTGCATGTTCAACACCTGTCGTGCATTTTGTTCGTCCAGGTGCAAAATTTATGCAACAAGTATATTGTATTACTGCATTTGCGTGCAGTTGCACAGTTGTTTTGCAGTTTGATACCTTTTAATAAAAGCAATTTGTAATTTTATTTATGAGGTGAAATCTAGCTATCTTGAGCATATAATCACCTGACAGATCTGATAAACGATAACTATTGGACTGGTAGTTAAATTTTTAAATACAAAGCAAAGCCTTTGCTGGATTTGACATAACTTCCTAGCAACTTTAGTTTGCCTCTATGAAGTAAGGTTGGACTATTTCCTCGGCTACTTCAAGTTCCTATTTATTCAGTAACTTTACAAGGTAGCTACATGGAGCTAAGTACATCATATGCACCTAAATTTAAGTGACCTTGACCTCTTTGTCTCTCAGGAGTTTCATTTTTTGACTAAGAAAGTCTGTTTTTTTCACTGAAAATCATGTCTTAGTATATTTTTTTTCTTAGCATTTTAGCATTTTTTTATATACCTAAATGAAACTTAAAGTTGAATTGGTGTAACATGCATGTTATAGATGCAAATTAAGGTCAGTCTGAGGTCAAGGTCACTCAGGAGACGGTTTCTTTAGAAGGTTCCAAGATTTTATTTCTCAGAAACCAATATCTTAATAGGACTTGTTATGAGGTTGCATTGGAATAACAGGCATGGTTCATGTGCAAATCTGAATGACCTTGACTTGAATGTCTTTTAGCGGAATAAGTTTTCAACTAAGAATATATGCCTTATAGTGTAAGTTACATCCAAGTTTTTGTTTTCTCTGAAAAAAGTAGTTTGAATCTTAGTCATAAAGTAGCAAGCCTATAGCATGCATACAAGGAGGCAAATTGAGATGATCTTGAACCCAAGGTAATGTGGGATCCTAGTGGTTTCAACGTTGGAAATGGTTATTTTTGCAGTAAGTTATGTCCAAGTTTTTGTTTCCTCAGAATCTATCTTTGATACCAAAATGACAGTTTTTATGAAGTTGCATGGTCGACTGTTCCAACTTAGGTAAATTTCCTTGAAGACTCTCTGACCTATTTTGTTTTGGAAAATTACTAAGCAACTATATAGAAAAGAAATCAGAAGGTTAGTTGCAATCATAGGGAGTCCTAAGATTAAAATATATTGTTTAATTCTTGGTAGTTTCCAAGAATGGTTAAGTTTTGGAAAAGTACTTAGCAAATACTGTATTCTGTAAATAATGGATTCTCAAGAAAAATTGCAACCATATGGAGATTTTAGATTAAAAAATATGGATAAGTATCTGGAGGACACTCTCAGACCTGTTATCTTTTTTATAGGGCCTTAGTCATAAAATTTTTAATAACATCACATTTTATTTTTGGGCCTTTTACAGCCGTGCAGCTGCATAAGTGTTTGTGGTTGATTTCTCTCCATAGTTGAATGCCTTATGACAAACTGTAGATGTCTGTTATTTATATGTTTTGGATGGTTGTCTGATGGACAGTTATACCACATCTCCGTTTGATACCACCACAAAAAAATTTGTGGTAATATTATGTTATGAGCTTGGCAACTGTAGACAGTAATTTTTCTGTTCAATAGCTTTTGTTTTATTATTTGGATCCATTTGAAATTTTAGCACAATGACACCTAATATAAATTTCAAGTTCAGGTAATTCAAATGTAATAAGTATCTGCCTACTAAGCTTACACTGTATCACAATTAACAGAAAGAAAGAAAAACAATAAATGCACTGGGTTACATGTTCCTTTCTTAAGACAGGCACTAAATTTATGTTGCAAGGTTAAACTTGTTTGTGAGTTCTCAACTTTTCCCAACTCTGGGTCAGTTGTGTGACAAAAGACATAAAGGAATCTTAAAAACCAATTGTATTGGACTTCACTCTTCCAGTTAAGTGTTAGCTACATGTTTCATTACATGAAAATAGATTAATTGAGAAAGCTTTGACAGTTTCAGACTTGTGAGAGCTTTCATGATACCTATATATGTACATTCATTTAGACCTGCATTTTCACTTTCTACTGATTGTGTGAGCGTATTTGGTACAGAACATGTACTGAGACCTGCATTGACTTTTCACTGCTTGGTAAAGACATGTATGTACTGAGACCTGCATGGACTTTTCATCGGTTGTGTGAGTTTATTTGGTGCAAAAATACTTATGGAGACCTGCATTGACTTTTCACTGATTGTGAGAGCTAATTTAGTACTGAGACTTGCATTGACTTTTCACTGATTGTGAGAGCTAATTTAGTACTGAGACCTGCATGGACTTTTCACTGATTGTGAGATCTAATTTTGTACTGAGACCTGCATGGACTTTTCACTGATTGTGAGAGCTAATTTGGTACTGAGACTTGCATGGACTTTTCACTGATTGTGAGAGCTAATTTGGTACTGAGACCTGCATGGACTTTTCACTGATTATGAGAGCTAATTTGGTACTGAGACCTGCATTGACTTTTCACTGATTGTGAGAGCTTATTTGGTACTGAGACCTGCATGGAATTTTCATTTGGTACTGGACTTTTCATTGATTGTCAGAGCTAATTTGGTACCGAGACCTGCATGGAGTTTTCATTGATTGTGTGAGCTAATTTGGTACTGAGACCTACATTGACTTTTCACTGACAGTAAGAGCTAATTTGGTACAAACATTTGTACTGAAACCTACATTGACTTTTCATGGAAGTTGCAGTTTTACTTGCAACTCTTATTTGCAAGGTACACACGTTCTTTGACCTACAGTGTCTGATTGGTTACATTCTTACCTTATTGTTCTGACATGAATTTATATGTAGGTACAGATTTAACATGTCTTTTGTATTTGTAACAATTATTGTTTATATTTGTGGTAGAAGTAAGAACAATGGTCTGTGTCAGTAGGACAAACTATCCACGGATAATGAACTGTTTATGCTTTAGGACAGTGAACGATATAAAAGTAAACTAGAGGATTCTAGTTAGGTTTCAATTGGTTCTAACAAAGAGTATGATCAGCCTTTTTTATAAGACTGCAAAAATTTGCAGTTGTATTATGTTTAATGTCAGAATTTTTTTCTTAAAAAAAATTACTTTTTTTCAAACTTCGAATCAACATTTAGTTTGAAGCTTATAAGAGACCAAAGTTTCTGACCTATACTGTACTGAAACCAAATTATATTCATTGTTTATTTTACTAGTAAATTTTATGATTGGGCCATCCTTAATAAATTGTTGGTTTGCTGTTTACCTACCCATATTTTCAGAAGTGAGTAGGTAGGTGAGCCGCCATTTTTTTGTTTTTGCTGACCGGACGCAAGTAATGTTTGGTCTCGTAACAGAAGCAGACACAGATGCAATTTCTGGAAATTCTGATAAAATTTTTTTTAAATCGACAGTGACTGAAAAAAAATTCGAGTCTGGCAATTTCAATGAGTCGGTTGGTAAACAGCAAACCAATAATTTTTTATGGATGGCCTCGGCTATAAATATTTTGGCTTGATAAATTTACACATTTACTGTAAAGCAATGGCATTTTCATGTGTACACACAACAAACCTGTGTTATCATATTGTATTATTGATGAAGTAGTGTATTTTACTTTGACAACCTTGGATATTAATACAATTTCTGGGATTTTTAACTTATAATTGTCTCGTATTCCAAGATATCCCCCATATGTTCCATAAAACCTTGTTGAGGTTACAGAAAGTCTAAAACAATGCAAATTCTAAGGATTCCCTGAAATTCTGCTAAGGTCCCAGAAAATCCCAGAATATCCAATGTTCCAATACTGTCCTATATTATCCCAAAGAATCCCATTTTCAATGATAATTTCTGGGACAATCTCAGAAAAATCCAAGGGTCTTCTAAGATGTCCAGAAAATCTTTAATTTTTCACATGAGGTGTATCTGATTGTCAATTCAAACATATAAACCATAGACCTTACAAAAAGACTGTCATTTCAAACAATATATTAAAGTTAAAATAATTCATAAATTGAAAGTAGAAAAAAGAGGATGCCAGTTTGTTTAAAAATCCATGTAACACATCCAGGATAGCCCTTTGAAAATAAATGGAACTGCCATATCTGCTTTAGTGCCCATGTAATATGGATATATAGAATCTTACATTGTAAGCTGTTGATTATCATATTTCTACAGTCGGGATAATGAAACCTTAAAATTTGAGGTTTACCGAGAAATTTTAAGGTTTTAACTATAGAGACTGTAGAAATATGATAATCAACAGCTTATAATGTAAGATTTTGTTTCTCTTAATTATTTTAAGCATCAAAATATTGTTAAAAACTATCATAGGTGGGATCGTGCACCATCTCTTATCATGGCCTTGTTAAAAGGTACGAAACTCGTGTACAAAACAAACAAATATCCCACTTATTTACGGCATTTTCATATGTATTAGCCAAAAATAAAGTCATTCCTACTTAACTGATAGAGTCTCTGGAAAGCTCAGTCCTCCAGGGTAAGAAATAAGATCGTGACAAGTCTTTGAATTCGTGAAGCGAAGCAAGCGTGGTCTGAAAATCAGCAAATCATCAGCCGAGAAATAACAACCCTCTAGAGATTAGAAAAACATTTCCAACACAAGTTAAGGAGTGTGAAAATTACAAAAGATTTAGAGAAACCGTATTACACACACTGGAGATTATTGAGATGGAAGCTGACCAGGATATCTTTATCACCTATACAAAAACACAATATAAAACTATATATATGGTGAAACTTATGATGGACTTTGTAAAAGATTATATGAAAGGGAAAACATGAATATTTTATTATCATTTTCCATTGGAAATGCCCATTTTGGTAACATGTACATGATAAAAATTTACATGACAAAAGGACAGAAAATGGAGGGGTTGTCCTTGTGGATCTTAATACAAAGTGTATAAGGTTATTCAGTGGAACTATTGAACCAAATTTTATCACCCTGTGGCATAATAAATGGATAGGTGATTTGTTTGAGAAATGGTAATGGGTGTTCAATAGTATTGGATTAACTTAGATTTACAGTAACAGCCTGGTAGATATATACAATAAGTATAGACACACTCTGAATCTTATTATAAACTAGTTCATTGAATTGTGTCAGTTTCACCGACAGTATGTTCTACATAAAGCTGGGGTGATTGTATTCAAGATGTTTCAGTTGCACATAACTCAGGTTATGATTGTCCAGTTTATATATAAACAAAATAAATACAGAAAGTCACTCAAAGTCTTATTTTAACATTTCTCAATTACTTTGTCAGTATGTTCTAAATTATATCTCTTGTTTTTATACGACCGCAAAAATTTGCGGTCGTATTATGGTATGATGCTGTCGGCGTCGTTGGCGTCTGTAGACAGGTTGGTTTCCGCACGATAACTTTTGTTATAGTTAACCAATCCTTTTAAT
>JAULBM010055852.1:0-10419 GCA_032357055.1 Geukensia granosissima
TCATTTTGTTGGCCATGGTCTTGTCTGTCTTCCGAATTAACGATTTCTGTCTGCCCCTTTGGTATCTTCGAATTCCTATAGCAAGCATGATAACGTCAGTCGAGACGTGTGTTTTAATCGGCAACGTCATAATCAATATCCATGTTTACTAATATGTTGTACGTGCATTTTAATGAGTAACCTCGTACATGTACAGTAGCATTAGAACCAATAACATAGGAAGTAATTTGACCTATTGCTGATACTTTCCGGTATCACGGTTTTACGCTCACACGCGACTGCAAATATCAGGGATCAAAAGAAGAAATGAGTAAACTGCTGATAAACAAAATGTCATTAAACTACTTTTATTTCTTCCATGAATTTTTATGGGTTTTAATTTTAAATTATTTATCTAATTTTGAAAATCGAGCAATTTGGGCCAACAATAAAACTCGTTCACATATAACAATTCCATCTATATCTATTTTATACGGTTCTTGGAAACTAATTTACTTGATTTGTCGCATAATTCGGCACCGGTGTTTTATACGATCGACTCTAAAATGGACACTTTAGTAATAAGCAGACGATTATTGCATTACTATAAAAAATCAAAGTTAAATCCTTTATTTCCCGCTCTTTTAACTTAACTATATTTGGCAATCTGCAACTAACATTTAAGAGAAGAGCAAATACTTAATCTGTAAGACAACAAGTGTACCTCTGATTTTACGGTGGGGTGAGTGTTTTAACCATTAGACAACATTGTTTTACAGTGGTTTTCATCTTGACGTGTGCCTTGTATCATTTTTTGTGTCGTGTTTTGTCTCGTGTTGTCTTTGTTTTCTTCTCGAGTTTACAATCATGCCACTTAAATTTTCCTTTGTTGTTTATTTTGGATTTCTTCGGTTTCTTTTGTATTTCGAATTCCAACTAATTTTCTCAACTGTGACTTGTTCCATATAAATTTCTTCTACTTAGAACCATCGATGTAAAGCCTGCATTAAATTTATTTATATTTTGTTTGATTATAAATTTGTTAATTACGAATCGGGATTCCGTTTACATTTCCATCTCAGATTCTTCTCTGTAAGCCTTTAATAATTCCTTGAAATTAGGTCTGCGTCATTTGATTTACAGGGCTTGTTTTGACGAGATAGTTGATTGAAATGTTTTATTTAAATACAATTTTAATAATATAAAACAACACATATTATTATCCTTGCTGCTAAAACATACATTCTACGTTTACTCTGTCGTAAAGATGGACCGTCTGGTGACCAAACATTATAATAAAAACAAATTTACGTGCTGTTTATAACCTGTCACGATTTGTTATCTTACAATAACATGGTATTTTATCCCCGGCTTAGTAAAAATCTCGGATATTGATTGGCTGACATATATAAAAAAGCCATATACCCGGGCGTTGCTAACCCATATACCCGGTTGTTGCTAGCAAGAAAGTGCCCGGTCACTGTAGAATGACCGTGGTCTCCACATTTCGATTTGCTTTGATTTTCAATGGAAACTGAATTCTGTGAACACTTGTATTTCTGTTATAAGTTAATATCATTGACTTCTCATTTGATTCTCTGCATCACTGTCATAATGAACTGTTTGATGAAAATGTCTTGATGACCGAAATCTTCATGAATGAATTCCTGACCTATTAATGTAAATTACCCACGTCGACGTCACATTACGTAATACGTTGCATCGCACGATGTTTACCAGCAAAATAACGAAGGCTTTGTTTCTCTTAGTATTCATTATAAACATCATAATTTTGGGTAGCTGTATGGTTCTACCATAGTTAGTACCCTACACTTTGAAAAAGAATATCCAAATGTTCCAAATTTCAACTTTATTTTGCTTAACGGTAATAAAAACGTTACTTTTACGTTACACATTTCTTTCAACTTGTCCCTAAAAAATGTGATTTAGACTAAGACCAGGGGATAAAATCGGTAGCTACATTAATATCCGTAGATAACTGATAGTATTGGTTAATATAACACAAGGCAAACAAAAAATAAAAGTGTCTTCTTTTTAGAATGTTAGTCGAATTTTATGCAATAATTTTTTGATTAGTGCGTCATTATTTGTGAGCAGTAGGTTTGATAAAAGCCAATATCTATTTCAAAATATTGCAAATAAATTTTCTAATCATTCTTAATGTTGTCAAGTTATTCATATATAAGTGATAAAGTGTTTTAGTAAAAAAATGATATTTTACGAAGTTTCACTGGTATCAAAGACCTGCTAAAATTGGTATATTTGAGATAAATTTTTCATTATTAAAACAGTTATGACTAACAATCTTATCCCAAAAATGTCGTTCCAAGCAAGCTTAAACAAATATATTATATTTTTTATATAAAAGGAGTAGGGGCCTTAAGGCTTTTTTTGGCATTTAAATCTACCAATAACTAAATTTAGTTTTACCGGGTACTGGCACACTTTACGTACAATATTAGTACCAGAAATGTTTATTTTGATGAAATGCTCGTTATTTACTGTTTTTCAAGCATATTTTGAAGTGGAAAAATCTTGTGCACACACACAAGAAACAAAGTCATAATTTGTGAAAAAGTGGAATTGGGCATCCTTCAAATTTCATTTATATATTTTGTTGTTTCCTGAATAAACTCGGTGATTTCAGATAGAAAAGAAGGTTATATTTCACTAAATTTAACATTTTTAGCTATTTTGTTGAATATACTTAGAAAGTGACGTCGTAATAACATCATAGGGCGAGTCGTTTATCTCAAATTCTTGATATTGATCATACTTATTTTAATACTTCTCTAATGACCAAATTTCAGAAAGAAAAAGTTATTTATAATTTTGGGCCAAAAATAGGTCTTTACGCCCATACTCCTTTACACGATTTTAATATATTAACTAGTAAGGTACTGATTTAAAGTGTTGTATTGTAACCCTTCTCTTTCTTTTATTTTCCACTAATGGTCAACATATTGTTCCATGTTGAAACATATCTTTTATTAATAAACATAAAAGTTTTATTTATTTAATAACTTGGTTTCAACTGATAGAAAACATTTTTTTTTCTAATTCCAGAACCATTATGCACTACAGTCTCATCAAATATGAATAACACATAACGATATTGCTAAGTTTGATCTTCTTATATAGCTATCTTAGACTGGAAGTTCTGAACAAATTTTATCCCAGACAAGAAAAATTAAAAGATTCTTTACAATCACATAATGATATATAGAAACCAATGTAATTCCTGTTCTCTTTTTCCCTTGCAGCCTCCAATATATCAGATTTATACATCTTCTTATTTCTGTCTTGTCTTTCTTGATTAATTCATAAGTGACTTTATTCTCTTAAGCGATAACTACTAACATTGTTAACATTAGCTTTGTTGTCAGGATGGGGCTGTTGTAAACTGATAACGGTCTGACAGAGATTGATTATATAGTTCTCTGTTGACTTATGTGATAGACTAGGCATTGTACACAATCCTAGGAAAACCAAATATTTTGATGAAATGAAATGGAAAGACTGCTCTTTTTTAAGGGTCAAATATGTGAAAAGGAGTGTACCAACAAATGATAAATGGCACTTTTTGGACAATTTTAGATATACATCTAGACGACAGGTTACACGAATCTATCCAATCTGGATGATGACATAAAGAACACGAAGTCATAAATAGTTAGTCGGTCAAGTGTTTTTCCAGGAAAAATCACTAATTCTAAAATGTTTTACACAAGTTTTCGATTTAAAAAAAATTCTAAATAAAAGAAAAAGATTCCAAGATACCAAAGTAGCAGACAGAAATCGTTTAGTCGAATGACAAACAAGACAAAAAGCAACAAAACGAAACAAAAACAAACATAACACAAACAACACTGTACAGATAACTTAATGTAGAATAACACAGGAACGCCACCAAAATCAAAGGTGTAAGGTAAAAATCTAAAACATCGCGGCATACATGGGCAAAACAGACAAGCTGAAAAATATATACATTGCAAATTTACAGTAAGGAATAAGAAATCGTCTCTCTTGTCGTATATAACAGTTTAGATTTTACCTTGTGAAGGATTAACATCAAAATCCAGAAAAAGACAATTGCTGCTTTCCTGATAAGCTTTATTTAAAGTAAGTTTTCATGGATAAATTGTCGTGACATATTTCGAAAAGGCCGGGTTATTAATGCAAAATTTTGTCAAGATAACGGTAACTGTTATCAAATTTATCTATTAAATCAGGATAAGAAGATGCCATGTGGAGTTTGGCCATAAAATGGGATTCCTTAAAGTAAAGGAATAGGTATGCAATTAAAGGAGTAAAGTTGGTAATGGTAAAAATGGTGTAAGAGAGAAAATGCCGATAAAAATCTCTTGATGCTCTTCTCAATAAATCCGGATTGCACACCTCAACAAAACAAATTTGGACAATACAAAAAAAGTCTTTTCATTTTCTACAATTAAAGCTTAACTTAAAAAAATCGGAACTCGGTTCGTTTTTGAAAAGGCTGATAAAGCCGCCAACAATGAGTCGTGGTGTGTCGGAAATACTACATTGATATAACTAAAAAAATATTTTTTTTATTCTTCTACCTTCCTGATCATGAGCTCAACAGATAGTCAAATATCAGACAGATACTTGAAGTCTCTATTGGTTACCTAAACTACATAAAAAACCCTTCACGTTCCGTTTTATCTCAGCGTCCAGTAAGTGTACTACTACTACTTCTCTGTCTTTCCTATTGACTAGTGCTCTATCTACATTGATAGAACTTATAATAGATAACTGTAATAAAGCTAACCAACATAATGGTATAAACTATTGTTGGAGTGTTAAAAAGTTAACTGCAAGTTTTGGATAAATTAACGGCTTTCGAAAAACATAATCAAACTGTTGACAGTTATTATTTCTATACTCTTTATACTACACTTCTATATTATCTTAAACAGAAATCATAGTTGATTGAATGGTGTTTCGATAAAACAAATCATAAGTACATTTGCTGTGGTAGAGAAGGCCATTTTTCTATGACGACAAAAACAAATTTAAAAGATCTACTTACTGGACCTATGAGGAAATGAATGATTCTATTTATTTCCTTCTAGATAAAATTTTTATCCCTTTCGGCAATCAAATTTATAGACTTTATAGACAGGCCGTAGTAATTCCAATGGGCACAATTTTGCTTCCTTAATAGCAGATTTCTTACTTTACTGTTATGAATCTTTACAAGGATCCTTCTATATCTGATTTGATAGACAAATGTCTCAGTACATATCGCTAACTTGATGATATCTTTCCGTTAATAATTCAGATTTCTACAAATACACTACTAAGATTTATTAATAGGAATTAATCTTGAATAAAACCAATAGCAATATCCTCAAATGCCCATTTCTGGGCTTAGGGGAGTATATTTCTCAAGGTAAAATGTCTACTAAAATTGACGACACAAGGGGCGATTTATCATTCCCAATTGTTAATTTCCTCTTTCTTGACGGAGACGTTCCTCTGGCTCGGCTACTTCGTACGGTATATTTATTTCTCAGCTTCTTCGATATGCCCATGTTTAAAGCGACGTTTCAAATATTACATCAACGCCATGTCTGTATAATTGAAAAATTATTAGGTCAAGATTTTCGTTACCACAAATTGATTAAAACGTATACTAAATTCTTCCATAAATATAAAGATTTGATATTAAAAATGGGATGTACTTGTTAATAGATTTATACATAAACATAATATTAAAAATTGGATGTACTTGTTAATACAATAATACTGAACTAAACAATTTATATTTGTAATAACATATTCTTCTTTCTTTCTATATATTTTTATATTGGCATTTGCACAACCTATGATTTCTTTGACTTCTAATAATATTTGAACAGTAAATACAACTGGTCATGTTGAAATTGACACCATAGTGAAGGAAACTTTTCCGGATCGGTCGCATTTGGGGTTTCAACTAGCATACAGCAAAAGGAATTCGAAGATACAAAAGGGGCAGACAGAAATACTGCGAGTACTATTTCGATGTCTACACTTTTGTTGTATCATGTTTAAGTGTAAATTTTATTTGTTAATTGGATTTCAGTATCGAAGTGTTAAATCCATTTCAACCGATTTTTATAGCATGTTTAATTGCTGTTTTTCCACACCACTGTTCCAGGTTAGGGGGATGTTTAAGCGCTCACCAACCTGTTTTACCCCGACACATATTTATGTGCTAGGCCCAAGCCAGGAACCTGCATGCAGTGGTCCCTGACACATACTTATGTGCTTGGCCCAAGCCAGGAACCTGAATGCAATGGTTTTCTTTGTTTAATGAGTCATTTATTGTTTCTATTTGTTCACCATTGTTACAATAGTTTAGGTCGATTGTCGAGTTTTATGAATAGTTTCACATTTTGTATTTCAGGACCTACTACAGCTTCCGTTCTGGTATGGACTCTGGTTTATTATTGAAGGCTGTAGTGGGATCTGTAGATGTTTAAATACGACTGTCATTTAAAGGATGGCTGTCTTATGGACAATCATGTTATAACCATAGGAATTCCTACAAGTTACCATAACAAATGTCTATTATTTATACATTTAAGTGGTTGTCTCCTTTTTTTCTACATTACGATAGTAGAAATAGCGGTTAAACTTCCATATATGTTTCAGACAACTTAATTTGGATAAAACAAATATATAGTGTCAAATGGTATTTGGAAATTCATTTAAAAGATTACACTTAATAACACGATTTTCTCGATAAAAAACATTCCGACATGGTTCAAAGGTATGAAGTAAAAGGGAGAGGGAACTAAAGATACTCGGATCGTTTTTGTACCGGCTGATAAAGCCGCCAACAATGTGGTTGTGGTATGTCATAAGTACTACATGGAGGTACTTAAGTAGGATTTTATTCTACCTTGCACTCTTTTAATAGTCAGATAGTAAACGCACTACTTCCACAGAAATTCTTAAGACTTAGGTTTTCTCAGTTACATAATGGCATATATTCTTCTTTACGAAGTATTTTTATAAAATATTTTTGGCCTGAAAAATCAAGTATAAAATATTTCAAAACTGTTGTTTTTTTTTATTTTCTTAATGTTATACCTATAAAGAAGTCTTGCATCCAAGTCAAGATAATTTCCTTTAATATTGATATTTATCAAATCTGGCAACAAAATGGTATCATGTCTATTGTACGAGCACTTTCTGATCCAAGATAATGATATTTATTTATCTTCTTTTATTTTTGAGAAGTAAAAATCGTCATTTATTCTGTGTAATCTGTAAGAAATCTCAAGGTTGATATTTTATTTTGTGCATGTTTCAACACAAAAACAAACTAGAAGTGATAAGAACTAATTGTGGAGGCGATAAAGATACCAAATTCATGTAATAATTTTTATTTCTATTGATATCAGAAGGAATATGCGTTTAATTTATTTATTCTTTTTCTGTTATCATATTGATATCTTTATGATTCTTTTCCAGTTTACATTACTGACGGAAAAATTAATGACGAAATGCACGCCACTAAGTATATGTTTTCAAAATAAAAAAACCCAAAACTTTTAAATAATTTAACCAAATTCTTGTATGTTTTGTCAATTAAGTCCTGCAACGTTTGGCTATATTAAAAATAATGTTTAATAAGACCGCATTCTGGTCCCATAATTTAATGATGTTAAAAAATGATACAAAAACACATTAGGTAGAAATAGCCTTATTATGTCAAAAACGTTTGGCACACTCTTAAATTTTTTAACTGATGTTTTCAACGGCAATATTTTAATGATATTTTATATTTGTTTGAATGAAGGAAAAATGAGTTGTTTTTTGGTTCAGAAAACAAAGAGCGAATTAGAGACAAATTGTCAAAATACTTCAAAAATTTTTCAAGATTAAGGTTTAATTCTAGTACCACAGGACTGACTTAAATGAACATTTTATATTGTAGAACTTACTGGTAAAATAAACCTGTTTTTGGTTATATTTTAATAAACATCATCGTCCCAAGTAGAGACAGACATACCGAAAAAATTTACAGGCGATTATATCAAGAAGTTAAACTATAATTCAGACTGCAGGTACATGAATTACTGACTTTAGTGCTTATAACAACCCCCACATATAAATACTTCTGTAATCAGTATATGTATTAGAAGTTTCATCATGGAAGGAATTTATCACCTTACAAATCCACAATAATCCTCATGTCAACTTAAAAAACTTATTAATCACTAAACGACTAGTTGTTATATACCACTGTGTTATATACTACCAAAAGTTCACATTAATAAAGTTGATGTTGGAATCAGTTAGAGTGCGCCATATATTTTTTATCGAGTAATGAGGCAATTTACGTCCAATTAAACCAGGAAATATATGTTCTTGGCATTTACTGAAAGGCCATTCACTAGTAATTTTTTTTTTAAATTTTAATTCGAAAACACAGTCTTATAAAAAATGACAATTGCCATTGATTTTTACTATTTCTGTTAATTAAGCAAAACGAAAATACTGCAAAAATACACAATGGTTACGGATTGCTCCACAAATTTAACTCAGGTTAGTTATATGATCCAAATTCAAGAACAGGTTTTGAGTAAAATGTTCATTTTTTAGAAATATAACATGACTCAATCTAAGACCAGAATATGATCAACGAACATGGCCATTTACTTGCAGAGTTTGATGGATAATTCTTTGTCATATCACATCAACTCTGACACGCAGAGTAAGACATTGATTTCCTCGATTGCAACATCAAAATAGTTTTTTAAAAATTATTGCGTCATAATTAAGTATCCATTGGTCATAGTACAATTTTTTTTAGCTGAACCAGTGATATAAATACCAATGATTTAAGTGGGTTATAATTTCGTGTAATCAAGTGTGTAGTCCGAAAAATGCTTGATAAAAAGAGACAATAGCTATTCCAAGATGTGTCTGGGCCTTGCGAAGTACGTGACAAGCAATGAAGTAACTCGCAGAATAACCATCAAATTTCATGATACAATAAAAAATTACACTTAAAACTAAAACATGATACAAAAAGGTATCGACGTCGAGAGAGTACTCGCAGTTGCTGTCTGCTAGTTGGAAACCCATAATCAACCGATCTGGAAACCAAATTTTCCTTTACTAATGTATCAATATAAACTCGTCCATTTGGATTAGTGCTTATCTATCATTAGAAGTCAAGGAAACTATGGGTTGTGCAAATGCCAATATAAACATATACAGACAGGAAGTAGAAAGTTTTATAACAAATATAAACTGTTTAGTTCCGTATTAAGCAATTAACAAGAAAATCCATATAAGTACCAATGAAAACCATATGTGTAGATTGAATAATAATGCTGCGACGATATTATTTACGGATAAGTTGAATTTCAAGACCAAGTTGTGTTTAAATTTTCGATCTTGATATACAACGTTTCCATAAAAAGTATGATATGATATTCCATGTTTCATAAGATGATTACAAGAACATCCAAATTTTGATGCCAAATCTGCATATTTATGAAAGAATTAGGTTTGTTACAGTATCTAAAAGGTCTTTCGGTTTTAAATAATCAAAAAGAGTGGTTCATGATACAAAGGAACGAACCAGAATACGGACTCCCCTTTAGGAGGGTTCTACCCCTGGCATAGAACCGATTAGCTAATTTTTAAACCCCAGCTACTCTTTTTGTGATCGAGTATTTATATATTCCGTCTTAACAACGGACGCTCCTTTAGCAGGGGTTTAACTTAGGCGGGAAACCGAACGGTTTATTTCTATACACAGGCTGCTATCAGGGCAGCTGCTCAGTTTAGTGTTGATGATATATGGGATGGTCCTTTAAAAAATGCTTTATAAAGGCTTCCTAAGCAATAAATGCTAAAAGTTCACACAGTGTTGTAGTCCCATCAACTGAATTCTAATACTAATTTATAATACAAAATTGAATGTTAATTTTATCCCAATAGTACTCTTAGTATTGTCCTTAAAATAGATCATCAAGATATATCAAGCATATTTCAATATAGACCACTCCAGACATTGTCCTTTAATCTTTGGATGAAGGTTGGTACCCACGAGACCCCAAAATGCACGACATTTAATTCAATTAGCCAATAAGATAGAAAATGCTCTTATTGCGACTTTTTAAAGATTTTCACTTGCAATACTCATTTAGCACATCGACGCATGAAAACAATTTTGCTCCAGAAAGCACATCGTCAATACAATATATCGGGTTTAACCCCGCCACATACCAATGTGCCTGTCCTAGACCAGAAACCTGTAGCCCAGTGGTTGTTGTTGTTTTGTTAGTCTTTTATTGTTATATGTTCACCATTCCGTTATGGTATGGACTCTGGTTCATTGTTAAAGGCCATAATGGGACCTGTAGAAGTTAAAATTCTACTGTCACT
>JAULBM010055863.1:0-27126 GCA_032357055.1 Geukensia granosissima
AGTGGTGCACAGTTGGTCCCCATTGGGATGCCGACAGTCTGTTGAAACACACGTCCGCCAAACATTACAAAAATGTTTTCAATCAAGAAATCTAGCATTCCGCAAATGTCATCTTCTGAGTACTTTTTGTTAGAATCAGAGAGGGTAACAACAAAATAAGGTTTGTCCATCCCTAGAACCAAACACTTGTTTCGTTTCTGCGTTTGACATATTTTTATTACAAAACAGAGGTGAACTAAGGCTCTTAATTTTTCTTTGAGTTTTGAATGTGTAATAGTAGTATACAGGGTGGAAAAATCAAATGTTTTGATGCTATTGCAAGAGGTATGGGACCTTGCTTTGAGGCATTCTAACAGATCTTCGGAATTTTTCAGAATCCACATTTGATTTACGCCACTTCTAGAAAGGCTTGTTTCACAGTAACTTTGGAGCCCATTTTTCAATGCTGATAGAATAACTGTCAGTAATTTGGAAAGAGGTTTTGTGGAGAGCAATTGGCATACCCTGCAATGTAACATTGCTTGTAAGAACACTTGTGAAGCTTTGGAATCCAGTAAAGTAAATGAAGATCGAATTCATCCTTTTTAGTTGAAATTTCAGAAGAAGACAAAACAGACCGATGATTGTCAAGGATTTATTCTTTGGTAAGTGTCATTGGGGTATATGTTGGATTGCCAAGTGAACTGTCGATACCTAAATCTAAGAAGAGAATTGTTATATTTAACCTTTCAGAATAATCTATTACCTCTTGTATCTATCTAATGTTAAAGCCAATATATCTATTTTTTTATATATCCTTTTGATCAGTATGAATTATTTTCGGACGAAGTCATTTTAAACGCTGTGTTAATGCATAAGCCAATAATGTTACATCATAATTTAGTTATTTTATAGGTCTACAATTGTCCAGCGTTAGATAAGGATAAGGGAAATAGCTCCTAATTTTTGAGAATTGGTTAACTCCCCTTTACCATGACAAAAGTTGAAAACGGATATTATAGAATATTTAATTTCATCCCAAAATTTTTTATAGAACTCAAAATTTCAACCTTCTAATCCTGGTGCCCTATTTAGTTTCATTTTGAAGATAGCGTACGTACATTCTTGTAGGCTAACTTTACCTTCGCCTGATGTGCATTCGTTTTCTAAAAGTTGTTTTGAATATTAAATTCATTTATATACTTTTGTAAATTGTTAAGATTTGGGTTACTTGAAGAGTATAGATATTGTAATAATTCACCTCTAGTTTAAGTATTTCATTTTTTTCATAAGTAATTTTTTTTATTTTCATCCTAAAGTTGAGTTTTCTTGTTTTGTCTTGTTTTTTCTATACCAAGAAAATAGGACAGAAAGAATATCTCCTCTTATTACAATTTATCCCAGAATAAACATATCAACATGGTTTTTTACACTTAAAAAAATATATATTTTCTTGCTTATGCATTATTAGGTGCATATATGTTTAAAGGGTAAATATATTATCATCTATTTCAATATTGACTAACAAAAAGCTGCCATCATTATCTTTATAGTGGTCAATACGTTTGTAATGCAGACTTTGTTTTATCCAAATAGCTAATCACCTTGAATTGCTTTGCCCATTACTGAATAAATGGTCACCAGACAATTCATTTTTTGTCGTCACAATTAATTGGTCGATCCATATGGTATCAGCGTCTCGCAAATGATTTGGGACCTTTTACCGGTATTTATAATTTACTGTTTTAATTTGATAATATAATTTAATTTATTGACCTCTTTTTGGATTGACGTTATGCCGGAATAAAGTTTAATTATTCAACGATGGTTGCTGTGTGCACTACCGGAAATATTCTTACCCTTCCATAGCATCTGATCCCGCTCCTGTTTTGTAAAGGAGTTTGTGGATTCCAAGCCTTTTGTTTTCGTTTTATTCTTTAGTTTGTCTCAATATTGTCTAGCTCTTTGAACTATGTACTTTTCATCTCTCACATGGGTATTCTACACCGGACTTAAATTAAGACACACTTTCCATCTGTCACGTGGATATTCTACACTGGATGCGAACTAAGACAGACACGTGTATCTGGAAAGTTGCTGTTCATTTCCAAAAAATAGTGACATTCGTATCACATCTCAAGTGTTTTTTTTTTGTATATGTAAAAGAGCATAAGAGGTCTTATAATAAGATCAAATAAAATAAGTGGCTTGAGGATGTCTAGGGATTTCCGGTTAAACTTGGCAGTTGTGTATGCTCTACTTGAGCAGACCCTACTTTTCTAGTCATTTAGTCCGTTTATTGGGACCTTCAGTACGAAAGAACTTAGGGAGTATCTTAAAGTGTTGTGCAGTGTAAGGAACATTAATTTTTGGACTGGATGTATTATAACTAAGACAATATAAACTTATATCTGAAACTAAATTCATTCCCGCCACGAATTCGAGAAGACACAGGATGTCTGACCAAGACAAAGTAAGGTTTAAAGAATTACGCAAAATGTACAATGGGAAAACCTGTCAGACTCTTTTGAAAACCTACATATGATATTTGATTGTATCAGTGATAAAATCTGAAATTGCCAAAATAAAGACTCAAGTGGACATGTTTGAATCTAACGTTGAGTTGGACAATGACAAAATCTTCAAAACTTTCACAATAACCTTAATCCAAACAGGAGGAAATCAATGAAGAAGCGAATGAACGGGTACGGTTAGAGTGATTTGGGAGGAAATAGAACCAAGTGATCGAGGTATAAAAGGGACTTCAAATGAGACCCCCGAATCAATGAATGTAGAGTAAGGGCATTATTCTTACATCACTTGTTATGCCAAAAAAAGAAGCGGAATCCATCCTGCTCTAGGCAGGATGGGGTCTCCCAGGTGGCAACGAAAACCAGCGCCTTATAATCATGAGGTTCAATAGTCCAATGGTCAGGTATGAAATAATAGATCGCACTATGCGTACGTTGAAAAGGGGCTGTGGATTTAGTGTTGTGCTCAAGTTCCTGCCTTCAGTTGCAACTCTTCACCATAAACTGCTCATGTAAAGAGGGGAGATGCCTGTTGAGGAAGAAAAGAAAACCAAACTGGTGTTTCTGAAACCTTTTCGTCCGTGACACTCAAAATGGTGTATCTTAAAACGTTCCTTCCGTTGCACTCAAACTGGTGTATCTGAAATCTTTCCCGTCCGTGGCACTCAAACTGGTGTAGCTGAAAACTTTCCCGCCCGTGGCACTCAAACTAGTGTTTCTGAAAACTTTCCCGTCCATGGCACTCAAAATGGTGTATCTGAAAAGTTTCCCGTCTGTGGCACTTAAACTGGTGTATCTGAAAACTCTCCGTCCGTGGCACTCAAACTGGTGTTTCTGAACACTTTTCCGTCTATGGCACTCAAATTGGTGTAGCTGAAAAGTTTCCCGTCCGTGGGACTTAAACTGGTGATTCTGAAAACTTTCCCGTCCATGGCACTCAAACTGATGTTTCTGAAAACTGTCCCGTATGTGGCACTTAGACTTGTATATCTGAAAACTCTTCGTCCGTGGCACTCAAACTGGTGTTTCTGAAAACTTCCGACTGTGGCACTAAAACTGGTGTAGCTGAAAACTCTCCCGTCTGCGGCACTCAAACTGGTGTAGCTGAAAACTTTCTCGCCCGTGGCACTCAAATTGGTGAATCTGAAAACTTTTTCTGTCCGTGGCACTTAGACGGGTGATTCTGAAAACTTATCCCGTTCGTGGCACTTAGACTGGTGTATATGAAAACTCTCCGTCCGTGGCACTCAAACTTAGAAATACTGAATGATAGATATGGTCATAATAAACCTTTCCATCGTGTTTATTGTCTTTACATGATGTTTTGACTTATTATTATATTATGCCCGGATCCTCAATCATTTTCCCTAAAATTTTGATATATATGTTCATTTTTTTCATGATTCTATTTGGAGATGAAAAGATTCTAATTGAATAATTGATCTACAATGAACTAGTTGCTTTAAACAATCCAAATCACACTGGAAAGAGACCTAAGCCACCATGTAATAAAATATCTCGGAACAGGACAACCTAAAAAAAGCCTGCAAGAGGTCTTGTACCAAGAATATTTACCTATAGAGAAAAATTGTACGATAAATATAAAATAAGAGATGTGCTAAGATACCACAAATTTTAAGTCGTGGACAGACCAAAACCAACGACAGTCAAAGTGGAACCAAACATCGCAGGAAAAATATAAAGGAGAGAGCCGATAGAAAAGAAAGTCATTTCCAATGTTCTAAAAGAAAAGAGAGGGCTGTTATTTAAACAATTTAAAGTCAAAAAAGGTAAGAGAAAGTAACATTTTTGATTTTATGAACCATCTTTTACACAAGAGAAAATATTTCAATCCAAATGATGTGAAACCGTAAATAAAGCGATGAGAGAAGTCAATGTTCAGAAAGAGTTAATTGGATATGTAGAAAGAGGTCGCCATGTTCACCAGACCTAAATATAGTAAACGACAGAGACGTCCTTTTTCAGAAACATGGCTACTCCAAGAGCCAAGGCAACCCAGGAAAAAGTATTGAGTAAAGAAACGTTTTAATAACTTGTATCAGACATGACTGTAAAATCAGCTTTAGTTACCAGACCCACCAGTAATAGAAGACTAATAGTCTCCGTCATTGTAGGAAAGAAGAAAGAGATTATCATTAAATCTAATGATTTTTTAATCTTAATAAAAAATGATACGGATAACATGCAAATATCAAACCTATGAAAAGTACAGTGTAGAATACCCATACGAGAGATCAAAAGTGCTTAGTCCAAAGAGACAAGACAAATTCAAAACAATCTACAAGATAAAACGTAAACAAAAGCTTGAACCTCCTAACTCCCTTACAAAACAGGAAAGCAATCAGGTGCTCCGAAAGTGTGGGCATCCCCTGTCCTGCCCGCAACACCCGTCGTTGAGTCCTAACTCTCAAATCCGTGTTAACGTCCATCTAAGTAGAGTTCAACTTATTTTTGTATTTCCGATAAAAAGTCCATAACTAGTTTAGATAAACTGATATCATATGGATCAACCAATTCGTGATTGCGACCATTAATTTTTAGGAGTGATAACTTCAACCTTGATTGGATGTATCCTTAGTAATTCATGGGACAACAGCAATGCTCTCTTCAGAAAATCCTGATACTTGGGACAGGCATGAGAGTATCGAATCAACTGTGAAACATAAACCCCGTAGGTTTTGGAAGCAGGAATATTGCAACATAAATATAGGAAGTTTATAATAGCTATAGGAAAGTTAAAGTCATCCCGTTTGTCGTAGATCTTTGCCTCTTGGTCAATTTCGAGGAATAAATCTAGGTATGAAGCGATTTTTTGGAGTCTGTGGTCGCCTTAATTTCTAGTTTGCTGGAATAAATCTGATCGAGATGTTCACTGAATGTAGGATTATTCAATGACAAAACATAATCCATATAGCAAAAACTAAAATCAAACGATCTGGTAAATTTCTTTTTGTTATTTCGCAAGAATCTTTGAATGAATTCTGCTTCATACAAGGACTAAAACAAGTCGGCTAGTAGGGGCGCACAATTTGTTCCTATTGAAATGACAACAGTTACTGTCTTTTTAAAAACTCGGCCAACAAACTCTACAAAAATGTTGTCAATCAGAAAGTCCAGTATTTTGCCAATATCACCATTACTTTATTGTTAGCACAAGCGGTTTGTTCTCTAACAAAGTAAGACATTTTTTTTAACTAAAACCAAATATTTAAAAAAACAAAGTAAGACATTTTTTTTAACTAAAACCAAATATTTAAAGCTTAGATTTCTATTTTGTTTAACAAAACATTAATGAATCAATTTCTTAAGACGGTCTTTAAGTTCTGAATGTGGAATTGTGATATAAAGGGTAGATAACAAGTACTTACTGCAGATAGCATTGGTCAACCTTAGTTCATCTATAAAAATAAACGTACGAGAACTCCATCCTCTTAGTTGTTTAGTTCCTTCTATATATAGCTAAAACAATAAGTAATGATGATTAAACCTTAGTAAATATAAATCTCTGCTAACCTAAAAAGAGGTCCACAACATTTTATTGTATATTCAAAAACTTGCAGCTACTGAATGCTATCATGTCCAATTGTCTTAATCAAAATTAAGTGAGTCTCTTTTGCATTAACGGAAAAAAACCAATAGAAAATTCCAATGGTATGTATACAAACAGACCAAATGACAGCCTTCAGATTTACCATTAAAAAGATCTATTTTTATACTTCTCAAATTTAATTAATTCGTCTTGGTATTTGCTAATTGTTTTAAAGAATTGTTTTAATACGTTTAGGAATATTTCAGCAACAAATTGAAGGCACAGAAATGTCATGTGGCAACTGATTTTCTTACAATCTGATAACCAAAGGCCCTATAAAATTATTTTTATAATTAATTTGAATCTAAACAAATTAGCAAATTATGTTAAATAGGTAATAATGCTCCATAGTTTGATTTCAACTGTTTGTAAACTGAAAGATTTATTATCTTATGTCCACCATAACAATACAAAAAGCCAAGTTAAACTGTAACAAAAATTGCTAAAAAAACCTAATTTAACCTTGAAATCAAAGGTCAAATCAAGGTTATAACTGCTTGTAGTAAAACAAACTGGCTTGTGTTGATATGCCAATAGTCTAATTATTGTAAGCTTATATAACAGAAAAAGAAAACAATGAATAACTAATAACATAATTTTCCCTTTAGTTTAAAAGTCAAGGAAAAAGTCGTGACTGTGTATGCTATTGTCGTTGATAATTCAACCATGTACAAAATTAAGTTAATCTGCATTTAAGAACTCATTCCCCACGCCTTAGCAAAGGGGGGAGGGGGGCGAGGTTATCATGTAATACAGTCCGGTCGTATGTATGTACATGTGTTTGTTATCTATGTACGCACATAAAAAAATTTACTAATTATACGACATTCACTGACAAGGTTATGAACTCCAAAAATGGCTTAATACGATACGGTGTCGTTTTTTGAAATCCAAAATAATACAAATACATTCTTTACTTCACCTAAAACCTGAATAATTTTTCTACAAAAAACAGTCCCTTTCAAGGTATTTCCTTTCACAAAAAAAGAAGTTACGTCCTACGGTGGCAAAATAAAATGACTGAAAATATTGGTTAGACAAAATAGTGGCACCTCCTGTTCCCCATGATGTTGCTGTGGCCTTAATTAAATCATAAATAATTTAGTCGTCTGAATAGGCAAATTACATATTTTGGTAAAAAGATGCCATGATTAAGGCCACAACCATGGGGAATAGGCAACTATTTTGTCCTATTAAAATTTTCGGTCATTTTATTTTGCTACCATAGGCATTTATTTTTTATATATTTTAATGTAAAGTTATTAATGGGATAAGCTTTTTTCATATTTTTCATCAAATTAGAGGTTCGAAATGCTGAGCAAAATCTTTCACCTAACGTTGAAATCTGATCATGCTCGGCTATTTCCAACTATCTTCGTAAACGTAGCTTCGGAAAGAAGTGGTATGAAAATGGCAAGGTTTTCGAGCCAAATGTGATGCGGTCAGACTGTTTCGACATACGGATGTCCATGTGCACGAGATATAGTTCTGAATACACAGCCATAGATCGTCTGGTATGGTAGGAAAAGAAAGTGAAAATTAATTTTCAACAACTCTCAACACTTTTTTCCTTGTTTTAAACTACAATCATTGCAACGCTGAAATTACTGTAATATGAGACGTCATAATAGGATATCTGACGTCATAATAACAAGAGCTGGCGAACACAGCCGGGATGCTTGTTTTAGACATTATTGTAGATTTTGTGAGCTTTACATTAGTATGAAATTAGTTGTTATAATCATCGCATTTCTTTACTTCTTTTTGCATTATAAAACGTCCGATTAAATTTTAAGTCGGTAATCAATATGTCCTCGATAATGGCTACTACTTTTGTCAGAGGCTACTTTATCGGATGTTATGACGAAAATGGCCAATGTGATCAGATTGCTAACGTTGCCAATAGCTTGGTTGTTTTTTAACATTATGAAGGATCTGTCATAGATCTTGCTTTTCAACTATCATAAAGTTTGACAAAGCGTTTTTAGACAAGAAACAATACATTTTATGAAGAATCTTGCAAAGATGCTTTATGTCAAATATTGTTCTTCTTGGCCAGGTAGTTTCAGAGGAGAAAATATATTTATGTATCAGGCAAGCAATCAAATAATCAAGACCATCTCTGGTTTCCTTATATTTTTGAGCAATCGGTACAAAATGAGGAAATCTTATTAAAATCGTCTATGGCAGTCATGTTTTCAGTCCGATCGGGATAAAATAAGGAAACTTTGGACACTACCTTGCATAGATGCTTTCTGTAAAATATTGTTCAAAGCGGTTTCAGAACAAAGATTTGTTTTTCTGTTTAAGCCAATCAGCATACCGCAAGACCTAATGAGGCGCTTTAGCGAAGGTTAAACCTGCAGGTGGGGAACCTGCACGGACTATTTTTATTTTCCAGCGGCTATCGAGCGCCGTTTGTTTCAAAGTTTTGTATGCCCTTCCTGCAGAAACAACAAGTCCATTTTTGTCCAATCGGAACAAAATGAGCAAAATGTGTAATGAACCTTGATGAAAATTGAAAAGTTTAAGGATGGACGACAGATGCACGACGAACTCCAAGCTATGACAAGAGCCCTTAAGACCTCTGGTCAGGTAAGTCAAAAATGCTAGAATCGGTACAAAAATATTAGAATTAAACAGGGGTTATATTTGCCCATTTAAAGTTGAGATAAAAAATACACTGTTTGTCTGGTGCCTGAAAAAAATGTTAAGGTCTGACTTCATCTGTGTAGTGACTGAGAAACAGACGTATGCACAATAACTTGCCAGTTGTCCCAGCACAATGTTAAGGACAAATGACAAATCTCAAAGATCACGAGAATGAGGTCAAGATCAAATTACATACGGTAGATTGGCAAATACTCAACAAGATCCAACTACAGACAAAATATTCTATGTCAGTGCATAAAAGTTATTGACATATGGTCTGATGATACTGTTGAATGTGGATACTTGTACATTTTTATCGATTAAATCATTTACAATTGGTTTTTAAGGTTGTTGTTTTCTGTCATTTTGCCCAGGAATGTTTTTTGTGCATTATTGTTACTATTTTTCCATTGTAAACTTAATTGATTTTTATTCCCTTGACCTAGGCATTTGGTAGGAGATAAAGCGTTTCGTTTTGTCATTGCACACTGATCAAGTTTTGTTACAGGTCTAGGATTTCAAACACAGCTCCTCAGTGGTATTTGGTGTAAAGACTTGTCTCAAAGAGTGATATTTATATATATCCTGACAATACAGTAATTCTGATTTTCATTTTCCGTACGACTGACTTTGGTTACGTTTTGTGTTACCACATGTAATACCTGAATGTGTTTTTGTGTGTAGAAGCTGCCTAAGCTTCACAGACAATTGAACCGCCTCGATGATGTAATGGTTAGCGTGCACGCCTCGAGTGCTGACGGTTATGGGTTCGATCTTCGGCCGCTGCAAACCAAAGACATTAAAATTGGTATTTTGCTGCTTCTCCGCTAAGCACGCAGCATTTAGGAGCGAGAGCAAATACTGGTCGGCCCGGAGTCAGAATAAAGTGTCTAGGTAAAGTAGAATGTCTTCCTGCGGACTGTTGCTCTCATTAGCTAGCATGTCGGTATAGTACAAAGCAGATATCATCACTCATTAATATGCTCTCATCCTAAATATTCATGAAATATTAAGCAACAATCAATCAAACATCCAATCAAAAATCAATCAATCAATCACTGACAATGGGTCGTTTCTGCTACATTTTTTACATAACTGATTTTGGTTTAATTTGCGTTAAGGCCCACTATCAGTGCACTCAATACATTTATGGCATTTTGTAAAAATAATGCAGCCTCCACTCTAGGTTGCCTCATGGGCGCGGATTAACTGTTGTTTACAACAACTCTATAGGCTCATTATATTGTCATAAGATTGTGTTTTTGTTTCTCACACATTATCTTACGGTGTAGATTTTTGAAGGCCTTACGTTAAACGTGAATGTCTAGATGTGTGTATTCATACTAATGCTGTCTCATCTAGGTTATCTATACAAGAAGACATTTTTTAACATGATAAAAAAAGAAGACAGGTCAGTTTAATACAGACATTGACAGATATTGCTCTTTTTATAATACGTTCTCACCTTTTCACCTGCCATTCCATTAAATCCAATTTTAGAATGTTTCCACCGGTTAGCCGTAAAGATATTTGTATTAGGCTCCTCAGAAAAAACATATCTGGTTCCAATTCTTACTCTTAAATATCCATAATCCAAGAATTCTCTATAAATATTATAGGCAAATTCGAAGCAATAGTTACCACCTGTAACATACAAATAAATACATTTTGTATTGGTGTCGCTTATTTTTCATACTGAAATGTTAATTTGTTTGCTGAAGGAGGTCAGTCTGAGTATCAGGAGAAAATATAAACTTTGGGTAGGTTCCTTACAAACTTATATTTTTATAAGTCGGACTTCAGTTTCATAAAACTTTTCAGATTGAGATTTTTGTCCAATAATCTGGTTATTCCTGAAATATTGAAAATGTTTTCATATGATATATTAGTTTCGGGCCGGAGTTGAGAAGAATTTTAAGAAAATCCTCAAACTGAGATGTTATATGAAAATGAAACGATCCTCCAGTTAAGGATTTTTGTAAGATATATAGTAAGATAATATATAATTGAACAGTATAGGAGAAAGGTTCCAATTCTCTGTTTATTTGAAATAAAAAACTACCTGGTCCTACAGATCCAACACTGTACTTCTGGAGGATTGATTGAACGTTGGTTAACAACTATTCATGCATTTTCAGGAGTAGAACAAATATTACATAAAATTGTGTTCCTTTGTAATATTGTCCACTTATAATATTGTTTTCTAAGATAAATTCAGAGGACGGAATAAAACACATTTATGACCACGAAATATTGTCCTCTTGGAAATTCTTAAGAAATAGAAAACAGGAAAGACACGTACAATTTTACCATGCTTACACAGGACACGTTTTTGGCTTACACAATTAGTGATGATGAAAGAACAACGCTGTGTACCAGACCGGCACGCTAACGTGCCAGTTCAAGAGTGCAACAGTACACAAGACGAGGTCACTATTATTTTAACTGGGCCGACCAGTCTCTGTTGTTACTTATAACTTCACTGAATATCTCTAAATTTTGTGAAAATGTTGACCTCATCTATCCCTTGAACTTGAAATAAAAGATGCTACCGAAACAGAAAGGTCTGCTTTTTACCTAGACTTACACCTAAAAATTGACAGTAAGGGCGGTTGAAGAACAAACCTTTACGACAAGAGAAATGATTTTCCGAATGTAAACTTTCCGTTAATGTCTAGCAACATTCCAGCCACAACTGCATACGGATAGTATATCTCTCAATTGATGCGCTACTCCAGGGCTCAGGATTTTATTGATAGAGGGTTGCAGCTGACTAAAAAGCTACTGAGCCAAGGGTTTCCCAGGAAAGATTACAGTCATCACTCCGGACGTTTTTCGGTCGCCATCATGATTTGGTTGACCGTTAAGAAATATCCATTTCACAGATGACAATGGATATCTTCCGACTGTTGTGACTAACATAGATTGTGACTATACACCGGCTTTGGTTACACGACGGGTGCCACTAGTGGAGCAGGAGTTGTTTACCCTTCCGGAGCACCTCAACTCACCCTGGTTCTTATAGGGTTCGTGTAACTCCAGCTTAGTTTTCAGTGTAGTGTTGTGTGTTCTATGTTTGTCTTTCGTTTCATTTTATTGGCCATGGTCTTGTTGGTCTTCCGACTATCCGATTTCTGTCTGCCTCTTTGGTATCTTCGAATTCCTTTTATCACTTAAGGAGATCAAGTATTTACTAACATATCAAAATTTGTCTCATTCAGTATCTTAATTGTTTATATTACGAAATTTAGTCCCAAAAGAGAATTTCAATCAAATATTACATTACTAATGTAAATTATTGACATAACTGTGAGGACGACGAACATTTTATTTCAGACCTGTTTAAAGAGGGACAACTCTTGTAATCGTTGACTAACTAAATTCAGCAATGTTATTTTCGTTTGATAAATGATTTTTCTACTATATTCAGAACTCTCTTTTCTTGTTTAAACGACTTAAAACTTTTGTCTGAAAGCCTACAATCTCAATTACCTTCATTTACATTTTCTAGTTCTTTTTTAATGTAATCTGTTACTGACTGGCCTGCAGTTTCTGGAATTGTTGAGTCTCGCAGACCAGATTGACATTCGGAAACTTCCATTTCTTCTTCTTCGGCTATTTCCGACATTCCATCATGTTTTTTGTGAACTGATCGGAAATTAAAGTTTAATTTACTTGGGTCTATTTTTACTCGGACTTTAGAATTTCGACTTCTGAATGTCGGAGTTTGTTTTTTGCCGACCCAAATATATGACGATTCTCCTGTAGATGGTTTTGAGTTCATTGACGTCACAGTCAAATAGGAATCTAATGACATAGAACTTCCAGACAGTTTATTCGATTTTGGTTTTCTAGGAGGTGGTGGTGGCGGAAGTGGCCCTAGCCGATCCCAATATGCAACTCTGTCAAAAAGGAAGTGCAATGCATTATCTGCAATTGCCTCTAGTGGTGTTTCCCACGATCGAGCTGCAAAAACGGATACAAGAGGTTAAAAGCAAGATATTTCTTACTAATTTATGAATAAAAATAATAGCTAACAATTTCATTAGATTGGTCACACAATCCGTCTTTTTTCATCTATTTATACCAATAATGATCTTATATGAAGTAATAATCGAGATAATCATAATTTAACGAAACAAGTTTGAAAATAGGGAATTCTAAGGCAAATACCGATTGAAAATATGATGTCACAGATCATGGAATCTTATATTGATATATCCTAATAAACACCTGTATCTAACACACAACTCATTTTGTATTATACAAAATTAATAATCTTGAAAATTAAAAACATTTTCAAATGTCAATTTAATGTCTTAAATGTTGTTGAATGTTTGTATTTGAAATAATCTTTCAAATGAAAGCTGAGAATACATACATTACTTTTTGAATCTTTAATGATATTACGCAATATGCAATAAGTCCCAGTGTGTAATGTAAACAAAAATTAAAAATGTAGTTAAAATATTGTTATGTTTTGACTTTTTTTTCAATAAGTATATCGCATCATTTGCACAATAGAGCTCAAATAAAAAGTTTAAAAAATGAATACGAGTAATGACTTATTACTAATTAGTTTTAGCAAGTCCCCATACAAAAATTGTCTTCCATTGCTAATTTTACTGATAGTCGAACCAACCGAATGTTGAAATGAGAACCATTCAATAAAATTTGGAAAAGGTCGCATGAAAAATGAGTTATTCAGGCAAAACAAAACTATGTTTTTAACAAGTTTCTCTCACAAATTTCTAGTCCCCATTTTTCGATTTTGCTGATAGTCAAATAATAAGAACATTAAAACTACCAATAATAAAAACATTGGATGGGTGTCAGACGAGATATATGGCTATTAAGAATAATTACAAATTGTGAAGGACTAAATGACGGTAAAATCATTATACCATCCACTATCTCGTTGCATAGGGTAAAATATAAAAAATGTATACAGTACCTGGTGCTCGAATGACGGACGAACACTCCAAGATATCAATCATTCAAATACCAGACAATAATTTGTTGATAATTGTGTCAATGATAATGTATACAGTTATTCAATGTGCAGTAAGGCAATAGACTAGAATATTTTTCCCAAGGTACAGGGAACCTAAATATCTGAATGTTATTTTGCTCGAAGCCGACGGCTACGGCAATAGCACACTTGAGCTGTTTCAAGTATACCGAGGTAAAATCATTCTAGTCTATTGCACATTCAATAACTATTTAGAAAGGTAATTAAAGTCATTATTTGAAAAAGAAATCAATAAGAAAGCGGGTTAAAGGACACCAGGCAAAGTATGCCACCGGCCAAAAGTTTCAACAGGCAATTGAACATGTGAAATGTATGAGGAAAAAGAAAAATTTATAAAATATTTAATTAAACATCAAATAACAGTATCATGAGGTAATAATGTAAATTAGTAAGCAAGGACTGTTTTAGTGGGTTTGATAGTATTTCAATTAAATCACAGTTAACTTACAATGTGAGTATTTCACGGCAAACAAAACAAAGAGGATAGAACATTTGTGTACAAATTAATCCCGTGAGAAACACTTGATTGTGTGAAAACCAAATCTCAGTTTGACTAGCATGCAACAAACTGTAGGTAATATTAGGGAAAAGACCATTTGTCACGCAAACAATACCAGGTCCTCTGGGTTTATGCTCGTTTGTACATTCTTCCATTTCTTTTTGAGGTTTATCTTTTTCATCTTGTGTTTTGTTAATTCTTGGAGTTTCTTTTGTTTTATTTTGTTTTTCACCATTTGTCTCCTCTGCTTCATCTTCCGACTTTTCGTTTTCGACATCAATATTTGTTTCATCTTCTTCCTTAGTCTCGTCAATTTTATCAGCAGTACGTACTTTGTTTAATTTTGTTGTTCTTGCTGCGTGTAGAACAGTTAGTCCTTACAATGAGGTTCATTCAATGTTATTTTAAAAAGCCCACAGTTTCATACACCATTCAGAGCGATTTTAATAATATCGTTTATTTTGTTGATCATAGTCTTGTCTGTCTTCTGACTGAACGATTTTTGTCTGCCCCTTTGGTATCTTCGAATTACTTTTCTTTTATAGTGATCGACACCCACATCCCAATACAACCTAACAAAATTCCCTGCTACTAATATATTGCCTTGTTACTACTATAATTATTTTCTAATTATATGTGTATTTTGTATTTGCATTATTGTTTTTAATTTTGCTATATAAATGTACGTATATTTATGTGTAATATTGCTTATGAATTATAACTGTAAGGGGAGGATTTTTAAAACTTTTGAAATAAGTTGAAATAACTTGTATCTAATCCAATTGTTCGTTTATGACAATAAAATATGTTTAAACTAAAGAGTTTCAAAAAGTTGCATCGATCACGTTGATTGTGAAGAGGTTTGTTTAAGGAAGCCACAACCTGGGCCATTTTATATTACTTCTAATGTGTTTTTCATTTAACAATATTTTACGAATTTGAACGGATAGCATCTTTATGTTTTTGTTAGTTTTCCCCAAAATTAACCAGTGTTGGTACATCTGGTTTACTGACAAAGCTTTGAAAAATGATGTTCGTCGGTAAGATGTTTAAGGCATTAGAAATAAAAAAATTTAAATAAATAGCCATCTTAGCGGCAAAATATTTTTTGTGTATTCAATGGAGGATGAAATACATCGCGTCCAAATCTTTTTCCAGTTTTTAAGAAGTGATGCCTGCGGTTCAATACAACATATTATACCAAAAATATCCTAAAACAATCCCTTTCCTTAACAAATTTAGCATAATCTTAAATTAAATTTAATTGGATTTGAGTACTTCTTTTACTAATTTTGGATCCCTGAATTTCTATATTGTGTTTCTAAGCTACTGATGAGAGGTTACTCCTTGAAATGCACGTAAAGCATATCAAAATTCGTCATATGTTTTCAACATTGGTAAATTTATTTTTATAACATTAATGAATATAACTTACGCGAGTGTTTGATATTTCCACTGGCAAGCTTTTCTAGATATTTCTTATCATCATAGAACTCTCCAATTGTTGATTTGACTAATCTACTCTCAGGACGTTTATCTCTCAATTCTTCGTCGTCTGACAAATCGTCTAGTACGGGAACAGACACAGACCTCATGAGACTTACTGACGGTGTCTTGTGGATCCTTATTAGTTGACATAGTGGTCTAGTGTTGAATGTTGCACTTGGCAAATGTTTGACTTGTCTATCTTGTTTTGGTTCAAATTTAAACGGCTTGGAATCAGGCTACAAAACGATTACTTTTCACTTTTAGGTTTATTGTATTAAGACTAAGTAATAATAATTATTGTGGATCAGTTCAAATATTCTTGTGTTATTGTACTTAGCATGGCGCTGTCTCAGCTGTTCTCACAAATGGCGTCTAGAGAGTTCACTCAAGTTTGCGTTCGAAAATCGTTTGAGGTTTGAAATACATAGTCTACAAGACAAATCAAACCCAAAACGAATATAACGGCAACACGAAAATAAAAAAGAAACACGATCTCCCTTGCATTATCAGAGATTCGGAAGGGCAAGTGTCTTCTGTACCGCGCTTGGCATGTCGGGGAATCCTGTATTTTTAATCAGGGTTAAATACATCGTTTTTTTGCAATATATTTTATTTTTTAACAATTTTTACAGAAATTTGCTGCATTTGTCAAAATTATAAAGCACTGAAAATACTTGGTTTCCTACATGTATCTTGATTTGATTTGTGTGGTTCTTTTGTTATGTTTGGATCTTTGGTTTTCTACATTTTGGTTCTAATGTGCAACTATTGAGAGGTCACTCCTTAAAATGTACAAATAGCATACCAAAATTCTCCATATTTATTCAACATTGGTAATTTTGTTTATTGTATTGTTCAACTATAAATATTGCTCTTTTAAAGAGATTTTAAACTGTAATAAGTGCTAAAAGTAATGATACACTTACCACTTTGTGTATTAAGTATGTCAGATCTCCCGCTGGGGTCAACTTCTGCTTTTTACCTGTAACAAATCTTGAATTTTAATAGTTTTGAATTTTTTTTTCTTGTAAAATGTTAACTTTCACGTTTGACATTCATGGTATCTTTTCTTTCATACGGTGTTACATCAAATAATTCAATTAAGTTGATTTGATGCATAAATTACGTAAAATTCTGACATTTGCCCAATAGCTTTTTATTTCATATATCTAACATTTGACGTCAGAAAACATTTTTCTTTAATTACTTTTAGCTTTAATTTTGAAAGAACTTGAAAGTTCTTTTCATTTTCAACAACTGTTAACGTGCAACTTTTTAAAAACAATATATTTTTTGTCAGTAAGGCCTATCATCATCCAATGTTGTTCGTATTTTCCAACTAACCTTTGCCTTTTTTGAACTTATTGATTTCATGCTCTGATTTCTTCATGCCGTCTATGAAGCCTTTGTTTTTAGGATAGACTTTATGACCACGGCTGTAGTAAATCAGGGCCAAGTCATAGTCCTGTGTGTGATATAAAATATCCGCCTTCTGTAATAACGCCTGAAAAAGTGAAGTTAGTTACAAAAATATATCTATACATGCTTTGGGTACGCAAGCCCCGTACCAATGTGTCATAATATTTCTGATGTCACTATTGTTTTATAAAGCTTTCATTTTGCCAATTGGGACTGATGCAGCTGAATATTAAAGAGATCAGAAAACAAATTTATATCATTTAGTACGCAAGGCTCGCGTTTCGTTTGCCATTGACATACATGTACGTAGACTCCTGAATTAAGCCAAACAACCCTTTCTTATTTTTTTGTTATTCCCTACTAATTGATGAAAATAAAAGTTTATGTTTTATACACGTAAACAATTCGATGTTAATACCATAATATGGCATTTATGCTGGTTTTAGAGTTAAAAATAAAACAAGGTTCATCAGTGGAGAAGGTATTTAGCACTTGTATCTATATATTTTGCTAGTGTTTAAACCCAAAGTGCTAAGTGAGGGCTCTTAGGTCTTGGATAGTACTTGTGGTGTATTTAATATTTTATTTTTATCGTCGTATTTATCATATGTATTTAATCTGAGACTACTTTATAGAAATTTTAGTGTCATTAAGCATGTACACATGTTGATAAAGTTCTTTTCACAATTACTTGGTTTATACCCTAAATGAAGGCCTTGTGGAGACCTCTAAGATTTTGAAATAACGGAACCATCCTGTTGAAATGTGGTGTGGGTTCCTTACAATAACTCTTTATCTTTTCTTTTTCATTCTCTGTATTAAATTAATACAAGGGAGATAACTTGCTACACCCAGTAAGTGTTTCGTCGACTCATTTGCCGAAATGAACGGGAAGTTTGAAAAAAATTCATTGGACACAAACATTGCAGGACGAACTACAAGAACTTTATTCAGATACAAAAAATCTTAAAATATCCAAAAATTGAAAATAAATAAATGAAAGTCGTCATTACTTGACTGTAACAGATCTTAGTACAAAACGTATCGATAAAATTATTTCATAGCATTTCATTCCTTACATATCTAACTGCATACATATATTTATTAAAACACAAAACAAACAAGTACATATGCCAAACAATATCTATTTATATTTAAACAAATATTGGCAGTGTAAAGTGAACGCTATTATACGACACGTTTTGTTTAAGAATTGATTTGAACAATAAATGTAACATTGTAAGTCAGGTACACTTGTATTTATACAAACACTGAAGACAATACTCATAGAAATCTGGTAATTTACTCTATGTTAAACTATTTGGGAACCAAACATATCACTTAGTGATGATGATTATTTATTTTTCTGTACAAAAAATATTTTCAAAGCGTCAAGTGTCATCTCCCCGGGCTTTTTGGCAGACGCGATAAGTTGTATATGTGGATGTTCTGCAAAACTTCTCTACCGGCTTTATTGTTGTTTTGCAAGATTTGTAACAAAATAACCAAGCACAATTCCAGGAAATTAACATAATCACACTCCATTCCATACCCGTAGCAAGGGGATTCGAGGGGTTCGGACTTTCTGAAATGAAAAAAGTTTCAGGAAAATAGGTAAATTGCAGAATTTTGCAACAAAACCCCAGTCCAACGGCTTTGAAGGTCGCTTCGCTAGTTGATCGATCCACCTTTTAAACTTTCTGGCTACGGGTATGCCATTCCAAAAGTTAATATACGGTTTTGACGATCCCTATTTTAATAAATGGTACTTTTTAAAATAACAATGAGATCAAGCGAAACGGTGGTTAACAGATACATGTACCCGCAGTGCAAAATTTAGGACAAGCGAGAATGTGGTAGAGTGTACTGAAACCACCAATCAAAGACCATTTACCAACAACAAAACAAAAACACAAACAATAGCACAAAAAACGCAAAACACTAAAAAATCCGATTAAGCAACAGGATCTCAAAAAGCAAATGATTTCGGTAATTAAAAAACTACAAATGTTCCACACACACCTACAAAACCCACTGGCATGCCACACAGTCTCGCCAAATACCCATTATCGTCAATACAACCATTAAATAAAACTGGATCAATATTATTTAAACAAAAACAGCGTTTGGTAACACAGTAATATGTCTTTACAAATCCCTTTTTTCATAATGAAACAACTTTTCGTTAAAGGGAACACTGCTGTATGACAAGATTGGGTGCATGTACCTAGCAAGAAATAGGGGTCATCCGCCAGAAGTGTTTAAGTCGATCAACGGTAATTTTCGTACTGGTGTTTTTATTTGAAAGATCTTCGTTCATTTATATTTGTAAAGCATTTGTGGCTTCAGATGACAGGTATAGAATTACATAAAAACATAAAGATAAAAATGAATATTATGTGGGATTTAATGCATACACTTATACTTTCTAATTACAGAACCATACAAGAACTTCGCAGTGGTAATTTCTTTAAAAATCAGTGTCATGTAAAAAACTAGGTAATTAAGAATTCAACTATTCAAAAGGCACATTCTATGACGCACAAAAATAGATAAATCTCAAAATTAAATTATAATAAAATTATAGAATTTTTTTAGGTTACAAATTCACACATGAACGCATGTGCGTGTCACATATCAGGCAGTAATACCCTTTTCTCCCTACTTATTTGGCTATTTTATTGAACTTTATACTCATTGATTGTATACCATCTTTGAATATTAGGTACCACATTTATTGGAATGACGACTCAAACTACTAACAGAATAAATCTTATTTTGTTTAATCCAAGCCCCACTCCTCCTTAAGCGCGAAAAAATCACACGGTTCGTGTCTAATACAGATTTATATATAACTTGTCCTTGCAATGAAACCAGCACGCAAATACACTTTTGTAGTTCCCAGTGGACAGTAAAACTTTTAGTCCTTAAATAACCTACATTCATGGGAAAAAATAAAAGTTATTACAGTTAAGGTAAGTTTTCTTATATCCGTAGTCTGCATTTCTTAATGTTCATGTTTACCATCTAAATTTTGGTCTATGTTTTGACAGTTTTGTGGACCAATGGGAGTAGTTTAATTTGGGCATATCTCGACAACCTATTTTTGTCTGTACCAGGTCAGCTTTCTATCCTTTTAATTGGCTGTTTGTTGTATGTTGGTGGACTTAGCCATAGTGTTAACTAATTTTAAGTGGCAGAGAAAATGTATTGATTTATTGAATGAATGTTGCAAAACGTCCAGCGGCAAATATTTTATGCATATCCAGGAAATGAATGACGAGTCGGACTTTTAAATTGCTAGCTTACGAAAGCAACAGTCAACAGGAAGGCATGCCACTTTACCTATATACATTAATCTGACTCTGGGTCGACCAGTCTTTACTCTTAATCCCTAATGATGGGTGATTAGCGAAGAAGCAGCAAAAATAATTTTATGTCTTTGGTTTGACCAGACCGGTCACCGAGGTGGTTAGGGATTATGTGATTTAAGTTTTTTTTGTTATAGGCGAAAACAGATGTGGTTTATAACATAAGATCCGAATTCCAATTGAATTTGAGATCGCTTTAATGTTGCTCTTCTTATGAAAGTAGTACACCGCATTTGCCACGACTTCAGCTTAAATATATCAAAAGTGTATTAGATGGCGTATGTCGTGTTATGTATCATGTATGCTTTGAATTCTCATATTTTTCCGGAACTCATCCTGCAGTTAAAATATAAAATTTCCTAGGGATATAATATTTTCCCATTACCCATATAATTATTACATTTTTTATATTAAAAAAAAACTGTTTTATAGATAAATATTGCACTTCTGTACTATTTTTGGCATTTAATTTAATGTTTTGTTTCAGTTCCACCTTTTATCTGTCATAAAGCAGAATAAAAGGTAAATTTATGATTTTGTTTTTATCCAGTCAATTTGTTGTTTGCACAAACAATATGAGGTAGAATTACAGTCTTTTCCGGAGAGCATTTTTATATTTAACACTGAAATGGTAAAAATAATTTTAACTAGGGCCTAAGCTTCGGCAAAAAATTAGAATTCCAACAATATATAACATGAAACACCTCATTATTACACTTTTGATAAAGCGTAGCTTTTGTTATGGAAAATTTCATTTGGTGTTTCATAGAAAGTCAATGTGATCTGTTTATTTTGGTTCCCGTGTCTGATGAAGATAAATTACACGCAGTTTGAATTTTTGTTATAAACATATTAATGTAAGATTCTAGCATAAGCATATTCATTCTTATAAATAGTATTTTTTTAAAAGTGCGAAGTTCAGAGTTCTACACTTAGGAGAATTAAACTGTGAAATAATAAATTAAAGTCACATGCTATTATAGTTTCGCCTACAAAAAATGATATGAAATCGAACACTCACCTAATCACAGATGATGCCAATTAATTTCCTTAGAAATTTATAACTTCACTAATTTCATTGGTAATATACACTAATCTTTAATCTACAATGGACTCCTGTGGAATATAAATCTCTCTCCTATTTAAGTCTTTCTAAATTAAGTCTAACAGGCTAGTAGTGATAATATTAATATGTTCACTTTTAATCATAGTGTATTAGCTAGAGTCTTTATTATGTTAAATACAGATTGATTTATTTTGGTTGTTTGTATACATAAGTAGTTCTTTAGTAGGTTTAAAACTTTTGTTAAGTCTATCTTAAATCCGCTTGACGCCTTTTAATGCTTTAGAATTCGAACAAGATATTGAAACATTGAATGGGAAATTTAAGATGGAAAATCTATAAAATTTTACGAACTTTCTATAGGTTTCTATCAAAGAAAATATTCATATTACAAAGATTAAAGTGCACTTAGTTGCAACATTCAAATCATTTCAATTAAAGGTTACCTAAATCCTGCATGTGGAATATATATCTGTCAGTAGATGATTTTATTGATAGAGGTTTTGCTGCCGAAAGAAAAGCTACTTGACGATGCATTTTTGGTGGAAAGATTAAAGCCAAACCTTAGGAAAAGTTTTGGTCGTCATCGTGAATTTATTGACTGATACGGAATATCTATTTCACAAATGACACCGAATATCTTTCTTCTGGGTTAACTTTAATTCTCTGTAACTGGAAGTGACTTGCATTGATTTTACCAACCACTGTTTTGACTACGGAGAAACACGACGGTAGCAGTAGTGAAGCAGGACCTACTTCCAAAAGTACATGATCTTGCCTCGTTTTCGTAGGATTTTTGTTGCATAAGCATTATTTGTTCTGTGAAGTGTTTTACGTGTCTGTTATCTTCTTCTTTCTGTATCTTGCTCCTGTATAGGTACACATTGAATTACAAGGTTATTTACAGTGCGGTAAAAATATCCACTTTTATCCAATAAAACTGTTCATGTGACGATTGTCGTTGTTGGTGCAACTAGTAAAACTGATATATTCAATTCCAGTTAAAAATATCTTTCATCCGACCCAACAATGTTTGCCTGTTCCTTTGATATTTTCGATTCGTTTTAACATGAGTTAAATAGTTTTTATGTATACAGTACATGTACATTGCCTGAAAATATCAACACGTCGAGAGTCTTCGCCGGGCGTTCTTACCCTTCCGCAGTGAGTGCAAATGAATTTGATATTTCCCGGTTCTGTACATGTATTGTTTTTATCCTGCAATTCTAATAAGGTATAGAAATAAACGATTTTCATTCTAAAATTTTCTTATTTCTTAAGAACGCGGACGTACTTGAAGACACCGGTTTGATGGTTTTCGAATTTAATATTTCGGTTCGCTCATAATGCGTTGGGATAACAGGGGGCTACATTATTATGTTATAAATTAGATTTGCCTTCAAATTTTATATTATACCAGATATATAGAATCTTACATTGTAAGCAGTTGATAATCATATTTCTACAGTCGAGATAGTTAAACCTTAAAATTTCGAGGTTTACCGAGATTACAGAAAAGACAAATTGTCCAAGATGAGATTTTCGGGCATGATCGACTAACTTTCAACGAAACACAAAAAGACTAGACAATTTTTATATGCAAAAAGTTGGTGTTTATCAGTTTTGAAAAAGCAGTTAAGTACTAGCCGTTGCAAATTTACGTTTTCCTCAAACCCTGAGACAGTGATAACAATTCTCTGTGGACTAAGAATGATAGATATCATACTCATTTAAAGACAATCATTATTTCAATAAATAACCTACTGATACGAAATAAAGGATCAAATATGCAAAGGCGGATCCAGACCTTTGGAAAGGGGGCACTTTTCTTCGATTTCTAAAGGAGATTAAGACCAAAATTGACCCCAAGCATGTCCTTTTTTTTTAGAATTTTTGCGTTTTAAACGGGGTGGGCCGCCCCCTGCCCCCTGGATTCGCCCCTAATAAGTAAAAATGATGATATTTCCGGTGTTTAAATTTTTGTTTTCTGTGCATAAATGACTTGATCGCGAAAATACGTACCCGCGAAATGTCATTTTTGCCTTAGCATCACTACGAGATACGCAAAATACCCGAAACCCTTATCCGCGAACTAATATGAACATGTGTTTCCGTTAAAATTGTACATGTTCATTGTAAACCATATGATATAGATCTATCTACCTTTAATAAACAGAATATTTAGTATGGATTGAACTTGGGTATGTATTTATAAATTCCCTCCCCATATATATTAGTGTATTGTGTGTGATATTCTGTGGCAGCGAATTTATAGCATATACACACAATACAACTATTGACCATTCTTTCTTAAACTGATTTTGTTTTTGCAAAAGACTATTAGTATGCATTTTCATATTTCAAATAGTTTTAAACCATAAAATTATTGAAGTATATCAAACTTTATTTATCATTTTCAAAGACAGCTGGGTATGTGAAAGGATATATCATTGATCATGATCAAGTCATATACAAATGTATGTCATAGAAATTAATTTCGTAAGGTAGGTACACCTGTATGTCACATCATTTTCATTTTTTATTCATTCCAGTCCTTATACAGAAAGAGCAGATTCAGTCGATTATATTGCATGCGGACCAGAGACTATGAGGATAACATTTACCAGCCCGTTTTCAGACCTGTCTGTCATGAAAGTTTTATCTAAAAATCTATCACATATTGTTTTGCTAAAATTTATATTCAATTGTTTTGTCAGTTTTATACTTTTGTTTTTCCTTGCAATATTTATTAATCAAACAGACAGGAAAACATAATAAATTTGAGAATAGTTTTTTTCATCTACATATTTCGAATGGTTTGTAATCCTTCACCAATATAAAAATGAAACAATATGTGGTAAATGTAAGAGAGACCGAATTTACAAGTTTTGAGGTCGTCGCAATAGACCTTCAGCAAGGGTATACGAAACACTGAAAAGGACTTGTATGTTATAACATTAAAAATCTGTCACATCAAAGATGGTTTTCAAGCTCACGAGATACATTCATTGTGAAATACAAGATTCAAATACAAGAGAGCGTTATTGTTGCTTTTCATCTTAAAAATCGACCGCTTCGGTAGTGTAATGGTTAGCAAGTGCAGAGGGTCGTGGGTTCGATTCTCTGTCGGGTCAAACCAAAGACATTAAAACTGGAATTTGTACTGTGTAAGTCATCTAGAGAGAGTGTAACACTAGAGAGAGTGTAACACTAAATCCAGCTGGACTTGTTTGATTGCTGTCTTAGCTTAATAGTACCAGGTAAATTAGAAATTGTGTTCGGATTTTAAATTAGTGGTTAGAAACAGCGAGTACATTTTCGAGGTCAGTGCAATATCTTATCTTGATGTATTTGTACTTGTCTTCCTTTATGCGGTTTGTTGTTAACATTTATAGTCATTTTGATTTTTTCGATTTGTCACACCATGTCCCAGTAAGGAATGTTAGAGGTGTTGAGCGATAATAAAAATGTTAATCCCCGCTTAATACCTTATGTGCATGTCCCAAGACAGGAACATGTAGCCCAGTAGATGTCGTTGATTTTATGTTTTAATATTACTAATGCCATTTTATGTTATAGACTTTAACAGCCTGCCTTGTGGTGTGGATCATCGTCTAATATTTGGGGCCTTTAGGTAACCTATATTTGTAATTTATACCTTATGGATAGCTGTCTCAAAGACAATACTAGTAATATTACATGTACTATTTCTGTTGAAGTCATTACATTGTTGAAAGTAAACCAAATTATCAATGAATAACTTAGAATGTCAACAAATTAAAAACAAATTGAAAAGTCAGACCACTAAAAGTTCGTCTTCAATCTTATTTTTATCGCGTAATTAAAAACTTACATGGTCACAATCCATCAAATGAAATTACTTGTAACTCCACCTTTCTATATATCACTCTCTTTTACTGTTTTGTGTAATATTTAGCTAATAATTTTTTCCATTATATTTCATAACAATATCATAATTTCCAAAGTACACATAAATTCTAGGTTAAATCGTATTGTGAGATGGATGTACCAACGGAAAACTTTAATATAACTCAGATAATACACAGACGATTAAGCATGAATACACGTCATATTTAAAAATTAATGAAATAATATTTTGTTGAAAGGATTGATGATTGATTTGTACAAAGAATAATCAATGTAGTTTAAAATTTCTATTCGTTTATCCTATATAAAACATTTGTATTATTGTTGAAACATAATTAGCAATATATCGAATTTCTTCTCAAAACCTTATGGACGTTTTTTTTCTTAGCCCGGTATATTTGCACACTTCATCCAACGAAACACTCTAACAGAAGCAGATCTGAAGGGATGAGCTCGTCGTATGCCCCAGCCCCGACAAAATTGAAAGAGATATACAATACAAAAAAATCGATTGATATCCCTCACCTTTGTGGACAGTTCCCCCAAGTTAATGACAACGTATAACTGGTAACAAGCCTACATAAGAATCTTGCAAAATGTGATTCATCCAATGATTCATCCGTATAAGGTTATAAATGATAAATATTAATATTTTGGCAACTAAGACAATTTTTTCTTTATATAGCCCCTTACCAGCGAAAATATTTTTTTTGCATAATTCCTGACTCAGAATAATAAAAAAACATAGCCAATATAAAAATAGAAGATGAGGCATGATTGTCCATGAGACAGCCATCCACAAAATGACAGTAATATTTAAACACACACACACACACACACACACTTATAAGAATAATTGGTTGACCTTTAGCGCCATTTCCACTTAAAACCTATGATACTAAGGTATATTGGCATTGCCACTTTCCTTAATTGGTCATATCAATTTTTGATGTCACAGTGCTTTAACATTCATTAATTGATTGATTGATTGATTGATTGATTGATTAGTTGTCGTCCATGGCCCACGGGAAGTTTTAATTTGTCACAGGAAACCAAAATTAGACTGTTTTGGTAAAGGCGGTTAATTTAGCCTAATCAACTGACCACCAACGACCACTCCTTACAAGCTGTTGCCACAGTGGTCTATAGCTTGCTGAAAGATTGGTATTCTCCCAACACGGGACCCACTGTTTTACGTCACCATCAAATGATGTATACATGTACATCGCGCGCAACCAACTGACGCTCATTTGGAAGCAGTTCTACCCTGGTGGAGAAACGGTGTAGCATATTTCTTTACCTCTGCTAATCTTGGGGTGGTCGCGTATTTATACATCCCGCCAAACCAACGGTGGTTCCTTAAGCATGTTCGACCTGAAAGCGGAGAAACCGAACGACTTATTTCTATATCGTTACTTGTTTCATTCATTTTACTTTGCAAAGGGCCCTTTAATTGGAATAAAATTATCTTATCTACGCTTTCGTGGGACAATTCGAATATATGAAGATATTTGATGAATGTGTTCATAATGGAGGTTTATGTGAAGGTTTGATGACCCCGTGCAGTTTGGCAAATTGAGAAAACATTCGCTTC
>JAULBM010055864.1:0-20184 GCA_032357055.1 Geukensia granosissima
CCGCCGCGATATGACTGAAATATTGTTGAAAGTGGCGTTAAACCCCAAACAAACAAACAAACAAACAAACAAACAAAAACAGACTGTAGTAAAAAAGGTTTTCATTAGAGTATTTGATATACTCTAACTTCAATATTTCATAGATAGGTATCTCTTTTTTAAGGATGGATTTAAGATTTAAGAATACACAATGTATTTTACTGTTTATTGATATTGAAAAAAGTGCCTTCAAGTTTTAAGGAATTCCTTGTTCAATTACAATAAACACTGGAAAAATTTCCTTTTAGGTTCATATATGAAAACATTATTTTCATATGTCTACCATAGCGTTGCTCAGGTATTCAGTTTATAATTCACACTTCAGTTATTTAAAAAAAAAACATTGTTATATTATCAAAAGAAACATTTCAAAGAAGGATATTGTATAAGTATACTTGGTCATAAATAAAGGTCCACCTGATTTTCAAAATCATTGTCAGCATGTAACAATTTAATTAAAAAAACTTCAAAGTGTACCCCAAAACTATCAATTTGGTAAAAATACGTGTTTTTAGTTTTTCAAGATATGAATATAATTAATTCCTTTTCATAAAAGATCTAATGCAGAATGTAGTAAAATGATGTACAGAAGAGTATTTGATGTATTCTTACTTGTATGGTTTATAATATTTTGTGAATAAAAATTTTTCAGCAAACATTTCAACAATTTTTTTACTTTGTATTTTTGGTGTCTCAAGCAAAGATACAAAAATGGAAAATTTATTTCTCTGTAAATTGTTCATGTTTCATTAATCCTGGATGTTTTTGATATCCTACCCATTAATGTTTTTCTCTGTGATAAAATTATAAATTGATTGATTGTTGGTTGCTTAACATTCAGTTGGAATATTTCATGCATATTCAAGACATGATCAAGTTAGAAAACTTTTGCAAAATTAAACAATAAGTAGACCTTAATATATGTCCAAGTGTATATTTTGATCATTAAGATAATTACTAAAATGAATAGAAACAAATTAAACTTTCTATAAAAAATACAAGTTTAAATATATAGACATACATATTTTTCTTAAGATATTTCAAAATAAAAACAAATATCTACAATTTGTCATAATTGATATACATTTCCTTTTATAGTCTCCAACATCATAATTCACAAACTCAAATCAAAAGAGTTTTTGTCTAAAATTTAATTATGCAAGTGAATTATGACATCAAATCATATTCAGCTGTCAATGACAATAACAAAACTAGTCTTATCAAAACACAAGAGTCTGTCCTAAACAAGCTGAAAGTCAGAAGGTTTAAAATTAATAAAAGTTCTTCTTAGCTATGATAAATAATCATACTTTGATATTTGAGTTGCCATTTATCATGTACATGAGTCATTTGATCAAAGGATTTCAAGTTGATAACTAGGAGTGGAATAACAGCTATGTTGTAAAGGAAAAAAATGTGAAAAATATAAATACCTACTGAAAATGTGTCCATGGGACACAAGCGCCCTGGTCAAGGCAAACAGGTAGAAGACTTTTTCGGACCCTAGTACATCTCATCCCGATAACAGCAATTTTTTGCAGTTGTCTTAAATATCTAATTCGTCATAACCAGTTTTCAAAATAACAGTACATGAGGGAGACGGTAAAAAACTAGTTCAATAGATCTTTCCTGTAAAATTAAGTTCTGTTTAGTCTAGCTATTGCACATGAGAAGATGAAAATGTAAAAGTTAATGGACAGATGACAGACCCCAAGTGATGACAAAAGCTCACATGGCCATTGGCCAGGTGAGCTAAAAATGCATTGATGCAAAAAAAATAACATCTATCAAAACTAATTTAGTTAATACTAGATCTCCAGTCACTGTGATGATTCATATTCGTTTTATGTTATTTAGTTTACTTCCTTTAGTCAAGTTGAAATTGTAAACTTTGCAAATTAGAAAAAAAAATTACTTTCTGGAAAATGGATATTTTACTATAAAATCATAAAATTTACAGCTTGCCAGACTATGAGCTATATCCATTATTGCTTTTTCTCTTTATACTGTTTAGATGGCTGTCTCATAGTCAATTTAGTATCTCCTTCTACATACATGGCACCATTTCTGATTTCCAATTACGACAAAAATTAAAATCTTTATAATGATTTGATCATGGAAGTATAATATTATACTTCCATGATTTGATAATGTTAACACTTAAAGGAGTAGGTTCGATAAGGATCGATTTCGTCCTGAAAAATAAAATTAAGTATACATTTAAAGTTTAGCATTTTTCGCAAAATATAATGTAACATCTTTAAGAATTAATTTTCCATTTTGAAAAAAATGTAAGATTTGGTGATTTTAATAGCGCTAATTTATACTCGTTTTTGGCCATTTCAGAATTGTCCGCAGCCGTGTTACACCTTAAGTTTTACATAGATTATGTAGTTTAATGAGCAAACATGCGGCCAATGCGATTAGTGATAAAAACGTCCAAAAATCAACAAAAATATTAACATTTTATATTTTCGTCATTTTTGGAAAATTACATAATTTTATGATAATTAAGCACGTGCACATTAATACAAAAAATAAAGCATGTGCATATTAAGACCATTTATTTGTCTTCCCCACAAACAGTAGAAGATAACATTATACTGAAGTTTTTATGATGTGCAAATTTCTGGGCCGAAACAAACCGAACTGGACCTTTTCCTTTGACTAAAAAAGTAAAAGAAACAACTTTAAGTCACCAAACAATAAAAAAACTATTTCCTATGGCAACTATGTTAATTCTTATTCAAGACAAAATAATGAATTCTTGTAAGGAACTTTTGAAATGATGCTGTGCAATAAGTTTTAGTTTATTTGGCCAAGACGTCATAGAAATAGATGTTAAATATATACCAATTACAAACAAGAATTATCTTCCACACTACCTTAGTTGATAGACCCTAAAATATATGCAAAGTAGTAGGTACAGTAAGCCGCATATTTGTCACAAATTTAAAAATTTTATAACAATAAAATGAGTTGTTGTGAAAATGCTGTTTAATAACAATCTTTTATTAATTCATTATTTTAACAAAACAGTAGAGATTATTTGTCTATTTCATCGAGAATGCAACATTTTCTCTAAAATACCCAATTTTGGAGGTGTTTTGTTCAAAATAAATACGAGCTCACAAAATTATCATAAAGATAAAAGTGCAAATTTTAAGTTCCGAAGTTTTATTGTGATCGATATTAAAATCAACAAAATTGTATAAAATTAAGTAATTTCTTAGTATTTTCACATTTGATGAAATTTCTGTCTGATATGCAACTGTTGTTGAACCACTGAAACTATAAAAAAACTGTAGGATTTATTTAATAGACATTTTGTAATAAAAACGATATAGAATAATACATATTAACCACTTCTAATTTTTTTTTGCTAAATTCCTGACCAAAAACATGGCTTAACAACCCTGTCCTTTTATACAGGCCAATCCAAAGAAGTCTGAATGTAGTACCTGCTGTTTAAGACGATCTGATCATCCTGATACTAGAATTGCCTGCAATGCCATGCAAGTGGACCAATCAAATAAATATATACAAATTTTAAGACATCCTTTAGTTCTGATTAAGTTAAAAGAAATTTTGTAACTTAAACATTTCGTTAAAAATATAAAACGCTTAAATGAGAAAAAATTGTCAAAATATGAGAAAAAAAGAAACTGATTTACTGTTATGATTTGGATATTTTATCAGGTTCTTGCATGAACTGATATTTGAAGTATGGAATAATAATAATGAATCACAAACTCCAAGGAGCCTGTATTGCCCGCCTTGTTATACAAGAAGTCAATCAATAACTAAATTAACACGTTGCAATTTGTTCCACATAAAATGATAATTTTTGTAGAATCCATTAAATAAATCTTTGTTACAATATAACTATTCAACTACCAGAAAAAAAAGAAAAAATGAACATAACTTTTGACTGAAATATTAATAAAAGTCCTTTGTTGAAATTTGTTGTGGCAGCCATGTTGAACCTCAGATCAGCACCAATATTTTGCAAAAGGACAAGTCAAGGAACATTTCTAAAATGTATAAAATTCAATATGCCAAATCTTTGATTGGAATTTCCAGAGGGGTCCTATGAAAAAAAAAGAAATTTAAAAACTTTTTCAGAACTGGTGTCTCACCTGCTCTCGCTGTTGGCAATATAATTTGAGCATATGTTATAACTCTATTGTGAAAAATGATATATGTGTAAAAAAGAAAGGATCCATAACTTAGGCCCCGTTCACACTAGGCTTAACTGAATCCAAATTAACTAAATCAGGATTAACTTAAGCCAGTATACAAGTAACTGTTGCTTTCACACTAGGATTGGAGTTGTGGCTTAACTTAATCCAGACTAAAATTGAAAGGTAGAAATTTAACAGATCAAAAGTAACGTTACTAATGATAACATCGGAATTCTTTTTTTAATCCACTTTTTTTGTTCAAATTACAGTCTTATCCGGATAAACTTGATCCAGATTAACTTAATTCGGATTAAGTTAATCCAGATTAACTCAAACTAGTGTGAACGCAGTGTGACATAATCCACGTTTACACGAGTTCAGCCGGATTAGCTTTTGTAGTGTGAACAGGCCAATTGATAAAAACCAGTATTTTAACCCCAATGATCCTCAAAAATGGCAATCCTTTCAAAAAAAAAAAAAAAAAAACCATCAAAACCGGTTAAAAAATAAAAAAATTCATATCATACAAAACTCAAGTTTTACCCACTTTGACCTAATGGTTAGAGATAGAAAATATTCATTGCCATACCCCTTAAAGTTCTCAATGAGACAAATTAAATGAAAACTTAGGTTGTTTCAAAAGCACAGCATGATACGACCTCAGCATGTTGACATGTGAAAGGTGAACAATCGACATTTGGGTGGATGTGGACACAATAATGTTCTGGACACACAATAGTGCTTCACTCAGTAAAACGCTGGACACATTAATATCACTGGATAAAAGAATATTTTTGACTCCTGGAATCCATAAAACGGGTGTTACTTTGTTATATATTTCATAATGAATCAAAATCAGCCGAAAAATAAATTTTTTCATATTTATATTCGAAATTGAATTTCTCTCTCCAACTTTGACTCCTTTAAGCTCGAAAACAGTAAGAGATAGAGAAAAGCTGTTGTCATACTATTGAAAGCTCTCATTGAGAGGAATCAAATGCAAACTCAGGTGCTTCGCAAGTGCAGCACGATACGACCACATCATGTTGACATGTATAAGGTGAACAAATAAACCTTTTGGTAAGTGTGGACACAGTATTTTGTTGGACACAATAATATGCTGGACACAGTAATGTGTTGGACACAGTATTAAGCTGGATATAGTAAGATACTCACTCAGGACACTGTGATATGACTGGATAAAAGATCATTTTCACTCATATAGTGGTCAAAGCTGGTATCATTTTGTTAACTTTTTCATAAGGAATCATTTGGAAAAAACCCATCAAAATCGTATTCAAAATAATTGTTTTTTCATATTATGCAAAATTGAATTCCCCTCCCCCACAACTTTGAACACTTTTAACTCGAAAACAGTAAAAGGTAGAGAAAATCCACTGCCATACTGCAAACAACCCCATCGAAATTCGATGGAAAATAAAAAATTCTCATCTCATCTGCAAAATCACATTTTTTTAACCCTTTGATCCCTTTTATACAACTCAGGTGTTTGCAAACGCAGCATGATAAGACCGCAGCTCTTTGACATGTGAAAGGTGAACAAATGAACTTTTGGGTAAGTGTAGACACAGTATACTGGGTAATACTGGAAACATTAAAGTGCTGGACACAGTAAAATTCTGGACAGTTATATGACTGGATCTTTTTGACTTATATTATCCTCAAAACCTGTGTCAGTTGTTAGATTTTTAATAAGGAATCATTTGAAAACCCCATCAAAATAGGTGAAAATAAAAATTTTTCCGTATTATTCGAAATTGAATAACCTCCTTATTTGACAGCTTTTAGATTGGAAACGTTAATAGATAGAGAAAATCTGTTGCCATAATAATGAAAGGAATCAAATGCACAATACCCCATCAAAATCGGATGAAAAATAAAAATTTCTCATATCTCATGCAAAGTCGTATTTTTAAAACCCTTTGACCCCATTTATACAAAAGATGGTAAATTTTACCTTACAAATTACCAAAAAATGCTTGGAGTAACTTTTACTGCAATTTTCATGAGGAATCATCTAGAGAAAACCCTATCAATATCAGATGAAAAATAAAAAAATGTTCATACTAATACGACACTGAGCCCCCCCCCCCACTTTGACCACTTTTAGCTCGAAAACGGTAACAGATAGAGAAAATCCGTTGACACACTATTGAAAGCTCTCATTGAGAGCAATCAAATGCAAAAAAAAACATAGAAATCAAAAAAAAATTCACATCTCCTGCAAAATTGCTGCAAAATTGCATTTTTAAACCCTTCGACCTCTATTATACAATACGGTAAAGTTTATGAAAAAAATGCTTGGAGTAACTATTATTGCATTTTTCATATGGAATCATTTGCAAAATACCCCATCAAAATCCAATGAGAAATAACAAAGTTTTAAAAATAAGGGCATGGCCATTTTTGGACCCCCCCATATCTCAATAACAGTAATAGATAGGTCATGACACTTGTGGCCCTTAATGTCGACTTATTTTAAGGGGAATACAAAGAAAACACCCGCATCAAAATTGGACAAGAAATAGAGAACTTGCATTCAATTAAGAGAAAAACCCCTTATGGCCCCTCCCTAAACAAACGGGTGGGCTAGATCCCCATAAATCAATACCAACCTTTATTTCAAACCAATTATTAATGTCCCAAAATATTAAAAGGATTGGTTAACTAGAACACAAGTTCTCATGCAGAAACTAACCTGTCTACAGACGCCAACGACAGTATCATAATACTATAATACAACCGCAAAGTGCGGTCGAATAAAAATCTGAAAAAGCTACGAAAAATCCTGGGACTAAGTTTTGTTGCATTTTTATGAGGAATCATATATAAAAAACCCCATTTTGATGATATGCCAATCTCTGATATTGACAGCTATTTTCCTGTCCTTTTAACCTCTGCATATTTTTGGAACATAATAAAATGGCCAAATTCAAGACCAAAAAATTTGAGAACTTAATTATACAAATAATTTTAGTAACCAAGAAAAGGAAAATAATGCATACTACTTTGGAAAAAAATATCCAATGGAACATTTAAATTATGCCAAAAAATCAAAAATCAAAATGGTTTCTCACAAAAATTCCAATAGTGTCCAATTTTAAACTAAGTCGAGTCGTCTCATTTCCACCAAACACTTCCATAGTGTCAAACAACAATGTGGGTGTAACAGGCAACCTATTGACTATTGTTTTGCAGTTGCAGCGTTGCTGCTGAATCTGTACTACTAAACCCTTATACTGCAAATTATTTTCTTTCAGTACACAATGATGGAACAAGGTCCAAGTCAAGAATGTGACATGACCTTATCAGATATTGAGCTTGCATACATTGACTCAAACTTTGACGGAGAAGAATGCAAATCAACTGACTTTAATAAGACAAAAAAATCATATGTGACAGAACGTTTGATCATGTTAATACTGAAAATTTTCTCAATTTTCTTAGACAAGAAAAAAATAGTTGTATTGCTGGTATTCAAGAAATAATTGAAGCTGTTGACAATGAACATGTGCAGTCTGCAATGGATAATTTTTTTGTTCCATCTCAAACACGAACTTAATTCAATTATTGACAAGGCTAAGTTATTACCAAAACACGAAAAAAAAGGAAACATTTGCACAGAAGGACTTTTAAACCTTCAAACGAAAAAAGAACTGCACAATAAATTTTCACAATGTCTATAAAGTTTAAAAATTGGTCTTGGTTACAGGGAGTTCATTAACAAATGCACATAACATAATTGAACATAATGACCATCATTGCAGCATGACAAATACTGAATATTCAGACATCAACATGAATGATCATAATTAGAGCATGACGAACATACAAATTTTCCACTCAAGTGATAACTATACCCCGACAAATACAGAATATATTTTGCATCAATGTTAACAATTATGATTACATGACAGATACATATAATTCAGTCACTATTGTTAATGATCATGACAATATTGGAAGCTCTGAAAATTTGAACACCTATGTGAATGAGCATGATTAAAGTATAAAAATTAAAGTGAAACAATCAAAACCCTGCCTTTGACATCACCATGTATTCCAAGTTTCACTTCACAAAAATACCTCTTGTACATTTTGATAATATGCCTATCTCTGATATTGACAGTTATTTTCTTATCTTTTCAACCTCTGCATATTTTTGGAACATAATAAAATGGCCAATTCAAGACAATAAAAATTTGGACACTAAGATTGAGAACTTAAATAAACAAACAATATTACAACTGTAGGCGGTTCTTCGCCAACAGGGAAAATTAACACTCGAACTGTTCAGGAAGATTCTCTGATTACAGGTACAAACATTTTAACATTAAGAAACACTATAACTGATAATGATATAAATGGTGACAAAGTTCTAACTACTTGTTCAACTACTTCTGAAAAAAAAAAACCACTACAACAGCTGAAACAGATAAACCATCTGCATTGTTATAAAATCTGACAAGAAGTGTGCTAAAAAAACAAAAATCACAGTATTCTTACTCAAATTTACAGGAAAAGCCAGAATTACTTGTTTGCAAAACTATTAAACATAAATGGAAGTCTAAAACCAAATCGATGTTTCTAACAGGGAAAGTTATTAAACTTTCTGATTCAGGAGTTGTGCCAGATGATTTAGATAATGAAAGCAGGCTAAATGAGCAATGCTTTGATGTTCAGTACTCTAAATACAAATTCAACTACATCCAGATATGAAATCTCAAGAACTTTATGTTGTGTCATCAGATGAAAATAAAAAAAAAACAAGATTTTTTGCAATTAAAAAAAGATTTTTCATAAGTAATTAACAGATATAGCACGATGTAAATTCTGAAACACTGGTGTGAATTCAATATTTTAAAACTGCCTTATTTTCAATAGTTGACCTTCAATAGTGTTCAAAATACTTTAAACATTACACCTTGCATAACATGTTTTTTGTTATGTTAGCACTATTTGCTTGCAGTTTTAAACATATTTTTTGTTTTAATATTTTTGTTTTAAAAAGTTCTAGTGGTGCTTATTTGCTGTTCTTGTTTCTGTTTTTTCCTTATTGTACAATATATAACGAATCATTTTAGAAAGTATTGACTAGGAATTGTCAATGTCCAGCTCGACATGGTCTGAACCATGATTAATTTAACTTTTGCAGCAAAATGTCATCTGATCATGAGAAGAAGAGTTTACTTCAGGAGACTTCTATCAACTATCCAGAGATTTGTGGTGTAGTTCTTTTTGGCTGTCTTCCAGAATTTGAGACACTTAGCGTTCCATGGATGCTTACCAAAACTGGTTCCATTTGTTCATTAAATGGTAATGCATACGATTGTTTATCAAAGTGGGTTTTTGCAGAATTTAAACTCTTATTTCCACAAAATGGAATTCATAAAGAAATATTTCCAAAAAGTATGAGAGATTTTTTTACCAGACCTGGGAGGCAGGGAATGTCCTTTAAGTCTTTGTTGCAAAAACTTGATAACGGAGAATCTCTTGAAATAGATCTAAATTTGGATCAATCGTCATTTTGTGGATTATCTGTGAATTCACCTCTCAACAAATTTGAATTAGTTATTTAAAGATTTGATACGAACTAGTGGTTGTAATATTGAAATTATAAGCACTCAACAAGTACAAAAGTTTGCAAGTATTATGTGTAAATTAGGCCAAAGTGAAGTCAGTTTTAATTCAGTCTGTGTTTTTTTCCAAAAATCTACTGAACTTTTGAAATATAGATATTCAATGTATCTTCCAGTTATTACTGTATTTTGCCAAAATTATGCTAATACCTTAATAGCAGTGCCTGATGACGAAGATAATATTGAAGATATTACCAACGAGAGTAAAGAGCATTGTGAATGTTCAGAAAATTTTCAAAAAATACATTTATAATACAGTACATAAAATATTTTTGGCCAACTTTAATCAATGAATGATTTTCCTTCATGGCATTTCCATTACTTTGAAAATGAAAGTGTTCAGATTTTAAATACCTCTCCAAATGATTTTACATCTGTTGAAAAATGCATCTGTATTTCAGTGAATCTTACATGGTGTTTAAAAATAAATGATGTTGATTTTGAAATTTCCAGGAAGGATTTGGCCACAACTATTGCAAATGCCAAAGATTTAATTCATATCGTGCAAACTATTGATGAAATACAGATTTGCAGTGGCATAAATTTTAATAACTTTAAAGATGTTTTTGAAAACGGTATTAACAATGGAATTTTTTGGAAATATGACAAATATCTAGGAAAATTAATAAAAGTATTTTAAGAAGTCCAAACTGTTTAGGTGGTATGTCTCCTTTATCATCGAAATTATGCACACATTGTCATGAACTCAGAGGTTATTTGTAGCACTTACGAAGCAGGGCAAAACTAAAGCCAAATTCAGGAATATGTAGAAATATTCAATACAAGTCAAAAGAAGAAATTTAAAAAATAATTTCCGAACTTAAAATTAAAAACAAAGAGGATGATAAAAACTTATTATTTATGTTTAAAAATTTACAAAAGGGGTTTAAAAATCTACAAGATAAAGTTGACAATCCTTAATTTTTTTGGGAAAACTGTGAATGTGAAAATTTTCCTTCTATTAGTTGAGCTTATAAATCATGTCGAAAATGAACATATTATTTCACAAAATCAAAGCAATCTTGCTCCTGTTGATAAGGAATATAAATGTAACTGGGAAAATTGTACACAATAATTTACAAAACAAGAACCTATTAAAGTGCATATTTAACTGCACACTGGTGAAGAAAAAGTTCTTTTCTTGAAATATCCTATTGAAGATCAAGCAAAGGCATTAGTAACTCCTGCACGTCAAATGAGGTGGCATCCAATGATTATCAGGTTCTGTTTGGCAAACTATTCATCTGAAAAAAATATGAAGAGGTCGAATTCAGGTTTCCAAAAATTACAATCCAGTTGTTTCTTGAGGATGTATCGACATTTTGAAAAACAAGAATGAGGATGGCAAGTAAAAAATATAGAAAAAATGTCTTCATTATTTACACAACAAAATTATTCTATTCAAAGCAAAATTGGGGCTTTAATTTTTGAGGAACTTAAAATGAAAGAAGGTTTAGTTTGGACACCAGAATCTAATCAAATAGTTGGTTTTACAGACATAACTTCAAACACAGAAATTGAAGGTGGAACAGAATTGTTGGCCAAAAACATCATTCATTTTTTTTTGAAAAGTCTTTTTTCAAATATCACATTTCCTGTTGCTTTTATACCTGTAAGAAATCTTACTGGGACACAAGTTAATGCTGCGTTTTGGGAAGGAATTGAATTCCATTCTTTTGGTTACATCACATTGTTGTCAATTTGTGATGGTGCAAGTGAGAATAGAAAAATTATCGATTCTAATATACAAACATACTCTGAATATCTGAAGTACAACTTAAAAGGATAAATCCTTATACAAATGTTCTTTGTTCTTTATGTCAGATCCTCCCCATTTAATAAAAAAATTCATTCATGGGATCATTTTGTTTCTGTGTTAATACGGGATTCAAAGAGTGCTGTGCCAGTAACTAAATTATCAGAAGAAACTGTTTTTCTTAACAATTTTAGTAAAATGCGAGAAATTTTGGCTGTACATGCACTGTCTCCAGTTGTTGCAAATGAAAAACAACGCTACACTGAATCAACACAAAAATACATAAAAAATTCCATTAAATTATTTGAAATATTTAACAGTGATATTCTTGTCAAAGATTCTAATGATCCAAGACTTTTAGAGTTAGCGGATATTAATAATTGGTTTAAAAACTGGACAAACGAAGTAACAGCTTAGTACCAACTTCCATCAGAAATCCAAAAACATAAACTTTCATGGCAAACATTGCAAGATTTGGGATTAACATTAAATTCTTTCATAGATTTAATGAAATATATAACATCTGATGAATTTCAACAGCTTTACCTTACCAACCAGACTTAATCAAGATATTGTAGAATCCTGGTTTTCATACCATAGAGGAATGTGTGGGGATTCTAGGGACCCTACTGTCGTACATTATTGCAACAACAACAGTAAACTTTTAAGTTTAAAAGGGCTAGAAGTGATATTAAAAAACTAGTTATGGCATAGCACGCATTACAGACATTGCAGATGACACAGCATCATCATCTTTACAATGCAGTAGTAAAGAAATATATCTGGACAGTTGATATTTAATTGGTTGTATCATATGAGAATAGGTGTTACATTTGGCAGATGAGGCATATAAATACTTTATCTGGATAAGAAAATTAAAAGATATATAGTAAGTGTTAAGGAGATCATATCACATCTCAACATAACACCCACATGCATGTGTATTGAATTACAGAGAAAAAATAGACAAACAAATGGTAATATATTTTTTGTAAGCTTCATAACTTAATATTCAAACTTTTAAACTGTAAAAAATTGTTTTAATAAAAAATGCACAAAGTCTTTATATAACTGCATAAAACTGCAGGTTTAAATACAACAACTACATTGTACTTAACCTTATATTTCTGTTAAGATTCAGTTAATGTTCCATTGATGCTTCCCATACATGCCTAGTTACTTGAACATGGTATTTACATATCATCTAAAGAAAACCAACACAAATATAAACTCTAACACCGCTGGAGCATCAGCATGTTATATAATTATATATATATTGTGCACTAACTTGATCTATAGTCGCACAACACAAAATATTTAAACACACTTTTAAAATAAAGTGAACCACTATGGTTTTCATAATAAAGACTTCATACTATGAAAACATGCCAAATTTCCGTTTTATATTTTTGGTATATTTCAGAGTATTTATTTCATACAAACGACAATCAATCGTATGTATGACCACAGTTCTACTGTTTAACTGTACTTGCATTTTCCATACATTTCAATTATAATGCCTGTCTGCCAACACTGTACACTTTTTTCATGATAATGATATTTTTTGCAGAAAACATCTAAATGACAATTGATCCAAATTTAGATCTATTTCACTACTAAATTTTAAAGTAATTTAATAGTAACTCATATGCTGATTTTTCTGCGTTTACATTAGTTTGAAAATAATGAAATTCCCAAGATGCTGATATAGACTGTTGTGCTTTTGTTTTTTATACATACATGTATGTATTTTACAAATTATTTACATGTACACAGTTACCCATTTGGAAATAAATTTTTCTTGAAATCAAACTATTCAATTCCTTTGGTCAGAAATTAAGTGGTTTCATAAAGTCTTAAATTTATGTTACTTCAGTTTTATTGCTTTCTATAGGTCAATCAACTATGTAACTCTATATACTATTTAAATAAACATTCGCAAGTGATGTGCCTATTGGGTAGGAGGTTCAAATCCTCCCGAATGTGATTTATACATACATAATTATTATGAACCATGTGGGATAGCAATTATCCTTTACTTAAAGGCATGTACATATATCATTCATTCAGATGGCTACAAAAACCTGGAGACTTGTTAGTCCAACATACTGAAAATATGAATTGCATAAGGCATGTCTTTGATTGATGGTGCTCAATAAATCATTCACAAAATGTCTCACGTTGAAAACGCATTGACATTTTCCAAGCAACAAATGTAGTAGACAAGTGTGAACACAGAAATGTCTTACCTGAAAATTGGAATTGCTTACAAATGTGGACCGAGGCAAAACAAAAAGTTGAGTGAATCTGAAAATAAGGTCCAGGTCAAATGAAATATAGCAGACTGGCATCAAAATCATACTGGTCTATTGACCAAATATGGTGTGTCTAGGTTTAACAGTTGTTGAGAAATGGACTTAGTTACAAATTACAAACTCACTCAACTGTTAAAATAAGGACAAGGTCAGATGTCATATAGCAGACTAAAAACGTACTAACCAAGATCTAACTTCAGACCTAATATGGTGGACCTAGCTACTACAGTTGTTTAGTAATAGACTTGAATGTGAAAACTTGTTGCAAAATTGACAGAGTCACTATTCATAAAAATGAGGTCAATGTAAAATGGCATATAAAAGACTAACAAGTTCCAACCAAGATCTAACTACCGACTAAATATAATTAGTCTAGGTATGACATTAATTTAGAAATGGACTTAAGTGTAAAAAAAATTGCAAAGTATTGAGTAAGGTCAGATAACATATAGCAGACTGGCAAAAACCCAACAAGAACTAACTACAGACAAAATCTGATAGGTCTAGGTATAACAGTTGTTGAGAAAAAATGAATATGAATGTAAAAACTGTTCATTTTTTTACAAAGTTACTGAACCATTAAAATGACGTCAAGGTCAAATGACGTATGACTGTTTGGCAAGTTCATATCATGAACTACCTGCATACCAAATTTTGTTATCCTTGGTCAAACAATTTAGAGATATAAAACTTACAACGAAGTTCGCGCCGCTTCCACCAGGGAGCACAAGTTACACCCATGGCTCTCTTCCAAAACTGAGTTGCAAAAATGAAGAAACTTGTAAAAATCAGCATAGATGTTCAAAGAAAATGTAGAACAAAGACCAAAAATAAGGAAACATTCGCAAGTGGTGTGTCCTTTGGGTAGGAGGTTTGAATCCTCCCGAATGAGAATTGTTTATGAAATGTGTATTACATTTCAGTCCATTTGTTCATTTATATCAATACTCATTTTCTGATTCCTAATTCCTATTTAAAAAAAAATGACCAGTAGACTAGCTTTGTAACCCTTGCCCTCCAGAGAGATTATCAAAGTTTCAAACCTTTGGAACAAAGTGAAAGTGCCTTTTTGAATTCAAAGAATTAAACACCACATGTCTATACTGACAGCACCTATTATCAATGTATGCCTAATTTTGATTTTTTTAACCTCACAAATATCAGAAACAATTCAATTCAAAATATTTTATTGATTAATAAATATCAATAGGATTGGACTATGCCTAAGCTATTTCAAATAACTGAATATTTTAACCTTGAGGTCAAAGGTCCAAATCAAATAGGACAAATTTAAAGGTGATCAACCATGTGCAAAATATGGTATACCGATGTCAAAACCTATGTTTGGTCTTGACACATAGTCTCAATTCATGGTGATACACCTATGTGCTAAATATGATATGACTATACCATATTTGGCACATGGTAAAACATTAACAGTATGTCTCCCTTCTATGGAAGGGAGACATTATATCTGTGAAATTACCTTGTAAAAATTTCTCATTTCATCCAATCTTCTTCAAATATCATGTGCATCTGTGGAATGTGTGTGCCATGCTTTATTTCAGCCTATCAAAAGAATTACATAGTTAAAACACATGACACTTTATAATAGTCAATATTTATATTCACTTCTTAGAGACTTAATATATGACCTGACTAAGCAATTCCAATAGTCCACCTTTACTGAGTAAAAGCAAACTTAATATATTCTATCTTTTTTAGATGCATTATCTTTTAAAAGACACATACAATTAAATAAGATCAAATTCATCTCAACTTAAAAAGATATAATTTATGCCTTTAAAAGCCTATCACCAGCTTAAAAAAAGATGTAAAATATAGCCATGTTACATCCAACAACCATAATTACACTTGTCAATACAATGAATTAATGTTGTTTATTGAAAAAAAACTTTTTTATTATCTTATACATAAATACATCAGATTAACCCATAATTGGTCTTTCCATTAAATAGAGACAACTCTTACTATTAAATCTTAAAAAATGCCCCAGAATTACCATTTCCATGTCATTCTACTTGAATTGATACACACCTGGTTTCCTTGGCCAATGTTAATGATTAAATGTTAAGTTGAAGCTGAAAATGAAAGAAAACTAAGTCAGAACATTTCATTAAATATTTTAGCACACATTTGCTTTCTTCACATGATAATACACGTCAACTGCATTAGCTATTACCAACATGACCCACTCAGGCTCCAATCTAATTAAAATAAGATCTATGCACTTGCCCCCTTTTTTACGTGTTTTTGTCTTCGTTCAAGAAAAAAATTAGATGAAATGGGGGGAGCAATTGTGGAGATCTATAATTTTAATTAGATTGCTCAGGCACTGAACATTCGAGAGTAAACACACGAAAGCACAAGTCACATATATTTAACAGCACGTCATAATATTTTAAGTAAAAAAATCATGCTCTCACAAACTGATAGCCCAATTAACTGTCTTAACTGTGGCGTTTAAGATAGCTGCATGTATATATCTCATCGCAATATGGTACCGCCATCTTTGAATGAATATTCAAAAATTCAAAATGAATATTCATAATACTCTACTTTCATTAAAAAAGGTTTTTCACTTAATGCAAAACAAAAATGTTTAAAGTAAAAACATATAGAAAGATAACATAGTTTTAACAAATAAATAACTATTTTTAATATTTTTATCTTTTTCGATTTGTGCCGAGCGGCCGCCATCTTATGTGCAGTTTGTACATTGGCCCTCAACTGATAAAATGCTAAAATACTCACTTATACTGCTAGATATATATTAAATTTTTGACCTGAAGACGTCAATTTGTTATTACTTCAAATTCCACCAACAATATTTCACGGATGACATCGCAACTCCTCGTATTTTGCAAAAATACATCTCAACATCTAAAAAGCCCATCTAGCATCCGCCATATTGGATCGTCACATACTATACCTATGGTTTCAGCAAGCTGGCTAGCTACAGTCGTGACATTGACGGAAATGATGTATTGATTGTGAAAGACTTAATCTTTTCCAAATTTTTAGACCTTTATTTATTTTATTGTTTTGAACTTTTGTTTGGTTTTTTATATATTTTATACTTTGTTTACAAAGTTTGTTAATTTGTATTTACGTTTTGTGTTTTCATTTTGCACTGTATATTGATTTGTATTTTGTTTGAATTTTTTCGTTGTTTTGTTTTTAAGTAAAATATTTAATTTTACTTTTGTTGTATCAATGATGACCCATTGACAATTCGACTACAACACGTCTTTTCATTGTTGGCAGCGGTGGGATTGTCACCGGTCCAACATTTTTACCAATTTTGACCAATTTTGAACACTGTTTTGTATTGCATTGTGAATTGGACCTACGGCGATTCACTTTATTTGACACCATGATACTGTTTGTTTTGTTTTGACAATCGTCATTGAGAATAGTGCGGCAATTGCCACCTTTTCTTTAACTTTCTTGTCTTGACTGATTAAACAGAAGGTAGAATGACGTCCCCAAATTTACCACACTGGATGGCAGATTTGATAGAGTAGGGAGAGTCAGCTTCAACATGTTTACAGTTGTGGAAAGAAATGCAAGCAGCAGAGAAAGAGAGAGGAGCGAGCGACAAAACGCGAGATGAGGAAGGCAGACACAGAGCGCGAAGTGAAGCTTATAGAGTTGGAACTGAGAGATAAAGAGCTTGCGCAAGGTGGTAGTAAGTCTAGTCAAACTTCTGGTAATCTGAAATCAATGTTGCCTAAATTTCAAGAGGATCAAGACCCCGACGTGTTCTTGAAATCATTTGAAAAACTGGTTAGCCTTAATAAAATTGACATAGCGGAATGAGCTTTGCGGTTATTTCCCCTTCTGAGTGGCAAAGCACTTGAAGCGTCCTCTAGGTTAATCGCTGATGACTGTAGAAATTATAACCAGTAAGTTGTTTGACAGTACAGTTGCCGGGGATTGCAGTTGAAGGACGGAAGACAACCCAGGTATTAGGTCTCGATATGGTTGATGGTTGAAGTATGCCTATTTCAGTTGTAAGGGACACGTGTAGTTCAACAGTTTTAGTGAACAACAAATATGTTAACGCAGACAACTTCACAGGTAGGTCGAGAAAAATTTGTCTCGCAGATGGTACTTTACGTAAATACAGGTAAGCTTGGGTTTGTGTTATTACCCTTTGTTTCAGGCACAGTGTTTGCACTTGTATTAGACACACCAATTGCTGATCTGGTTATAGGTAATTATGTTAATACATCGATTCTAGCGATTGCCAAACCAGCGGGTGCTACTGAGACTGTAAAACCTTTTGTTTCAGAAATTTCAGAGCATTGCAGTGTAGTTCGGGCTATGTCAGAGAAGTTGAAAGTGTGGACGGACCAGATAAAAGCTGAATTGGCCATTGAAAAGTACAGAGAGGATCAGCCCTTGAGAGAGACATTTCAGATTAATAACGAACATTTTGATATTTGTAGTCGAGAGGAGTTTATTAAAGTTCAGCAAGATGATGGTAGTTAAGATATGGTTAGAAGTTTTGTAGTTACAGAGTCTGGTGATTTTACATCTTTTGTCATTGAGGCGGGTTTGCTTTATAGGTTGTTTAGAACGGACACGGGGGCAATTATTCATTAGACTGTTGTTCTAAAACATTTACGGAAAACAGTTTTGTCTTTTGCTTGCAGGTCATCTAAGAACTAAAAAGACTAGAAACAGAATCATGCAACATTTCGTTTGGCCTGGTATTTTTAAAGATATTTCAGAGTTTTGTAGATCATGTCGAGAGTGCCAGAAAGGTGTTCAAAAGGGCAAAGTTCCAAGAACCCCACTTATTAATATTCCTGCTATTGATAAACCTTGTAAACGTTTTGCCTTAGATTTTGTATGTCCACTTTCTTAGTCTGAAAATAAAAACAAATATATTTTAGTTTGCATCGAATATGCTACCAGGTATCCAGAAGCGTTCCCTCTCAAGAACTAAGAGGCAGAAACAGTTGCCGATGCGCTGATAAATCTTTTTTCAAATGTCGGTGTACCAAAAGAACTTATCACAGATCGAGGGATTTTATGGCTGACCTTATGAAACATGAATAATATAACTTTTAATTCATAAGATGTGCACCACATCATATCATCATATCACCCTAAAGCAAACGGTCTAATTGAGAAATTCAATGGTGTTTTTAAGAAAATGTTGACGAGTTATGCTCAGAAACAACCTTCAAACTGGGATAAATGTATCCCTTACATTCTGTTTGTGTACAGGGAAGTTCCAAACGAGACTATATGCTTTCCCCTTTTTTAACTACTCAATGGTAAGCATATATGTGGTTCATTTGACATTCTCAAAGAAGTGTGGGAGGAACCATCTGTTAGTGACAATTCAGTCATCAGTTATTTCCACGAAATCGACAAAATTTGACGGAAATGTCCAATTTAATAAGACTCAATGAAAATGACCCTCAAGGAAAACAGAAATCGTATTATGGTAAACGAGCTAGATCTAGACATTTTGAAATTAAAAAGGTTTTTGTTTTACTACCAACCAATACCTCTAAGTTACTGGCAAACTGGCATATACAATTATTGACAAAGTTAGTTTTGTGGACTAAAAAATCAGTCCGAAACAGACAAGACATTTCACGTAAACATGTTAAAACTAAGGCATGCGAGATTCTATAAAACAGTAAACGTGACATTTTAGCTTGTCATGAAGTTGTATCAGACCTCAGTACGGAAGGTGAGCATTCTGATGCCGATTTTAACAATAAAATCTCACCAGGTTTAGAAAGCAACGAAAACATGTGGAAGATTTACACTTGAACAAAACAGCAGTTACATGATCGTCTGACCGAGTACTCTGACATTTTCAGCGATGTGGCGCAAATCACAAATTTACTTCAAAACAAGTTTAAAACAAAAACTGATGAACCAGTTTATAAAAAGCCATATTATCGAAAATTCTAGGAAATCGATAGCTGGGTATTTAACTCGGGTAAGTGTAACAATTTTTTTTCAAACGTAAAGGTAATAAAAATTAGAATCGTCATGAAGAAAAAGTTCTGTCTAAGCTTAATAAAGCTAAGACTAATCTCAGTGCAGATTCGGTTCAGTAGGCAAAAACTGAGGGCGGCCGGGGTATAGAAATAGGTCGTTCGGTTTATCCACCTGCATGTAGAACCCCTGCTAAAGGGACGTCCGTTAGTTCGAGCGGGATGTATAAATACTCGAAC
>JAULBM010055865.1:0-10419 GCA_032357055.1 Geukensia granosissima
GCCCCTTAAGCAGGGGTTCTACCTGCAGGCGGAGAAACCGAACGGCCTTTTTCTATACCCCGGCCGCCCTCGGGGGAACGAACAATATAAAACGAGTCCATTTTGGCTGCTGCGGAATTGGTAAGCAACCTCTGCGCTACAAGTTGTACCCGTCGTGTTTTTTTTTTTCGGTGGTCAGGGACGGTGGCAAGTCACAACCGACATGAGTAAGACAGTTGGAGTTATCTGTTGTCGTTTGTTCAAATCGGTCATTCAGGTCATAATGTTAAAAAAAATCGAAGATACCAAAGGGCTAGACAGAAAGCGCTAAATCACAAGGACAAGACCTTGGCTAACAAAAAAACGAAAGAAAACATAGCATGCACAACACCTTACTGAAAACTAAAGCTACAGTAACACGAACCCTACATACACCAGGGTGAGTTCAGGTGCACAAGAAGGGCTAGCAACTCTTGCTCCACTAGTGGCATTCAGTTGAAAAGGCCAGTGGAGAGTCGCAATCGGTATAAGTCACAACAAGGCAATTCAACTAAGAAATACATACTTATTCCAGAAGCAGCACGGTACTGGCGGAATCATTTTGAAAGGGAAATTAGGGCAGCTAGTGACCACGACAAAGACCAAGAAGAAGAAATCAATGCTAGCAAACGTGATTTCAGGACGAACTTTTATACTTTAGTAAAACACAATTTTATTGTGAAAAAATTAAGTTCACTTACATTTATATATAGAAAGATGAATTCGAAGATACTAAAGGGACAGACAGAAATCGTTAAGACGGAAGACAGACAAAACCATAACCAACAAAATATAACGAATATCAAATATAGAAACAGAACACTACATTGAAATTTAAAGCTAGAGTAACAAGAACCCTACAAAAACCAGGGTGCGTTCGGGTGCTCCTGAAGGGCTAGCAACCCTTGCTCCACTAGTGGCATTCAGTAGAAATGGCCGATGTAGCGTCGCAATCGGTGTTAGCCACAACAAGGCAAATCAACTAATAAATACACACTTATTCCATAAGCTGGTGCAGGCGGAATCTTTTTGAAAGTGGCATTAAGACAGTGACAAAGACAAAGATAAATCAATAATATTTATAATAAGAGACAATCCGATCTGAAATGGAAAGATGATTGACATTGAAATGTTGAAACCTGAACGAAACAGTTTTTGTTAAAAATGTTTAAAAATGAAATCAATCGTACTTTTATATTTTAGTGAAACACAATTTTAGTGTGAAAAATTAAGTTCACTTACATTTATAAGTCTGAAATTTAATAAATACAAACAGATATTTAGTAACAAAGAACTACTCATAGAACTACTCATAGAAAAAGAAGTTGTGAAACGCAGTAAAAAATATAAATTTTCTAAGTTGCTATTAAACATAAATAAAATACTAAATTACTAAGGTTAAAGATAGCCACATTTAAAAACTGAAACCAAACCAAACTTTTATCTTACCGTATCCCCCGGTAGAAAATTCGGTCAGACATTTTTACTTTCATTTTTGCCGTTACACGTTAGGTTTATTTCATGTTAATAACCATAGTCTTTTAGTCTTGTTAACGTAGAAAAGCTTTTAAACGAAATCTAGAACTTTTCTCTGGCCATTGTGACAAATAAGCGCATGGAAATGTTTTCATATGTAAGGTGTGATGATGACATTGAATTGAATTATTTTGTGAAAGGATTGCGTGATACTTATACACGGTTGCACTTGTATTGATATTGACTAAAAACGCAAAATCACTATGTAGAGATTCTATTTTGATATATTCGAAATAAATATGTTCAGTGATCGTTCTAAATGTTTTATATCAACAGGTTAATGATAGGTTTGGGGATAAAAACATGAAAGTAAGAGAGAGAATTCGCGAGGAGGGGGGAGGTAAATGGACACAGTGCTCAAGAAGTACAAGTCGATGAAAAATTATCAAATGAAAGGTTGAAACGGTCAGCTGGACGAGAGTGGCCAATTGGAAGATGAGGATAACAATGCAAGAGATCGAATTAATCAAAAGGTTAGTGATTATTTAAACTAAAGTTTAATAGTATGATGTATAGAGATAAATGTTTAATATATTATGTTTGAAATCCTATTAAACATATCATAATGTTTTACAAATAGTTTGACCCCCCCCCGAGGGCGGCCGGGGGTATAGATAATAGCCGTTCTCTTTCTCTGCCTGCAGGTGGAAAACATGCTAAAGGGGCGTCCATTGGTTCGAGCGGGGCGTATAAATACTCGAACTCCACTTCGCAAATGTTGTACTGGGAAAAGAATAGGCATCAGGTATCTCCGTCCTGGTGGAATTAGTCCTCTAAAATGGGTGTCCTAATAGTTGGAGTAGATGTATAAATTCAGTGCGTCCTGAGGGAGACGTTCAAGAAGCCCCGTGTTTACTCATTGAAAATGGCACGTTCTAAGTACGTTAAAGACCTCTTGTAACAGCTCAATTTGAGTGGTCAGTAGGCGGCAAGTTACAAAGCAATTTTCCGCACATATCCAACCAGTAACTTTCTTTGAAATTTAGTAATGGCAGCATTCGTCACGTTCATTCAAAGTGTTTACATATAGGGTGTAACTAACAAACATATCATTTAAAAAATTAGTCTAAACACGGAAGCTCCCAGTACTATCACAGGCAAATAATGGATAAAAAATGCATTTTGTAACAAGTATGTTAAGATTTACGATTTTAGACCAAATTTGAGCTACTGCAACATCAAAATAAAACTGTTATGACAAAAATTGATTAAATCAATCAAATATGTCATTCATTTTGTAAAAAGTGCAATATATATCTTTCTTCACATGTTGTTTAGTTTTTGGCAAAAAAAAAAACGGACCATATACCAAATTTCATTGTAATAAGAAGAGTTATCTCGCTTTTTGAATTGTTTTAGCTGCATTTGTATTTTATTTCTCAAAAATGCAGCTTTTAAACCCAGTGTCATTTCTGGAGCATACTGGATGTTATAATTTTACGGTGTTTTCATGACCTTTTGTATGCTATAAGGATTTGTACTTAATGCAATCAGAATAATACCTTGATGATTCACCAATTTATTAAAACTACCCAAAATTATAATCTGAAATTACAGTATCTAAATCAATAACAATCAAATAATTTCATGTAACTAATGTAACAGGTGTTTTCCGATCCAAAAATCAATACTCAGGTTTGACAAAGATTATATTTATGTGCCCATAGTGCAAAAAAAGTTCACACATTTTATATACTAAACATAACTGTTCATTGCTATTTTGGTAAAAAAAAAAGGAAAACTAACAAAGGGGTAGAGCCACGAATGGTCTTTTGCCCTGTAAAATCACAAAAATGTGAAAAGCAATTTATTTCTTAAGAAAATCATTAAGTTGGTTTAATTAATGAACTGTTTCAAACAAAAGTTTTACTTTATTCGACCATAACGAAGGCAAAAAAGGGAGTATATCTTCGAGAACAAGGTTTTAGGTACATTATTTAAATTCCAATAGAGATTTGGAGGTGGCCATATTCTTCGACACCTTTCATATTTTGCAGGATGAGTCCTTAGACTAAAATATATATAGAGATTGTCAAAATTTTTTGACTCTCGACGGATGTGACAATGTAATTCCTTTAAAATCTTTTTTTTTAGTATTGTTACACAACCCCCTTGTACCACTGCAATCAAAATCAGACAAAACTGGAATTCTGCATTATCTTGATTGGATATAATTGGAATAAAAATAGGTTCTTACTGCCCTGCTTAAACCGCTGCATGTGTGACTCGATCAACATCGACTAATTAATTTAACCGACCGAGTACAAGGTGTCCTACGCGACTGAATATCGATCCCTTCCAGATCCAACTAGACAATACCAGATCTAACCAAATAAATTCACGACTACCCACTATACCTCAACAAGACCCATACTCGATCTTTCCGACAACAACCTGACGCCTACACGATCACATCAATCACCACGACTACCAGCTCGATCTAAATAAGATTTCTCGATATGTTTCCGATCTGTGGCCGATCGCATCCCGATTGAATTTGATATGTATTTTCATGTTGAATAAATTAAAGGATCTATTTCAACAACGACAGTCTTAAATGTTGGGGAAAATCAGTTCAGTTTATTTTAGATATAAAAGTTGATAAGAGGTTGCTTTTTTCTAGCTACAGAAGACCGATATGATTATCAAAAAGCTGTCATTGAAAATCAAACTAAACGAATAGAAATTGTATTTTGGAAATTTCATAGAAAACTGTTTTGTATTTGAATACTTTCCGACATCAGTCGATGATATTATTGATGCTTTTATATACTGCAAACGCAGCTTATTTTCCGTATATTCTTGTTGTTCCCGTGTATCTAGTAAAGATAACATTTCTGAAATGACTTTAAAGTGTAACTATATTGAGTTTCAGTACTTTTTCTTTACCCCTGAGGCTACGGAACGAATAGAGCCATCACCTTGTCTGAAGTCAGGACTTGTTATGTCTTTTACTAATTTGTTTTTCGTTGAAATGCTCCTGGCTCAAAGTTCTTGTGTGTAAAAATCATCTTTGAGATCGACTCGCATTTCCAAACAATATTTTTTGGCCATTATGTGTTGTTCCGGGCGATTTAGAGCTACTTCTAATTCAGAAATTATTGCGCGCATTAATTATTGCAAATTTGACATTTGAATTGAAGAAAATTCTAACGGTGTCATGAAAATGTCTCTATGCGAGTTTTTATTATTGTAATTTGAAATATTTCTGCAATAATAAAAACCATGCAAACAATTCTAATTTAAAATTGAATTCCATTCTTCTTGAAAACCTTGTTGGGACCTATAGATTTAATTCTTCGTCCTTCCGCCATACGGTACAATTGACATTCTTTTCATATCTTTTGTATCATACAACACTTCAGCTTTATTCTGTGAAAGGTTTAGTTAAAACAATGTTTGTTCTATGGTAATAAGGTGTGCAAAGAGTAGTCAAAAACGCATTTGGCATTATGGCCGTGAGATTTCAGTGTCTACTTAGATATTTGAACTAGAATCCCTAAAACCGTAAGCCTCCTCATACTAGCTTGTGTTACATTACACAATCTCCTGAGGATCCGCTATCCTACTTTGCCATGTAATTTTGTAGACCACGAGAAAGAGAAAAAAATCATCTAAAACCTGGGGAATGACGTAATATTAGGCAGATGACGGATGGAGGTGGCACACGTAACAAAAATGATGGAACACATGAAGGTGCACGTCAAAGAAGTGTTCTCAAATATTTTTTCAACTCTCCAGTCGCTAAAGTGAACTGGCATAGAAATTCGAGACCTTATTTGATATGTTGCACTTGTTGATCAGTGGACATCAATTTTATTGTTTTATCAATTAAAATGAAAAATATATATATACTGGTTTTATGTTAAGAAGAAGAATGTTTTATTGTCAATCAAGACGCCCATAAATGAGCTGCATAATTATAGTGAATTACAGTATACCAATGATTTTGTTTTGATTACATTGATTAGATACATGTATATGGCAAAGAATTACACAAGAAAATGAAAATGATCAATAATAAAGTCTGTAGGACCAACATGTAGATATATATGTTGGCATATGGGCATATAATTGATGTATTGTAACAGTAGTGAAAAAAACTGTACGATTTAAACATGAATTTCAAAATTCTCGGAATCTTATACGATTTAAAAACCCATCAAAAATATTTTGGTCTTTGATATCTTACTTGAAGAAATATTCAAATGTGCTCGCATATACGTCGAAGGGAAGTCCAAGTAGTTCCAACAGAGGTCGACTCGACTCAAACTGAGGTCAAGTAGATGTCTAGTGCAGTCCCGAATTGACAGCAGTGATCGAGTCGTTGGGATCGAGTTAGGTCTGGATGGTCGAGACAATCGAGCAGAGCACGTGTACCTTTGAGCCATGAAATAAAACAAGACCTCTTCACGAACAACTCGATTTTATTAATGAATCAAACCCAGCGCTGCTAGACCAAAACCACACCTCTTCCAGACCATCAATTAACTCGACCTCTACAAGGATTTTTTTACAGTAAAAAATTACCGAGTTGAAAGTCCGATTTCGAATCGACCAAAGTAGACCAACTAGGACCAATTTGCAGTCCTCTTAAGGTCGACAACGACACTAAGGCAGTTCAACAAAGATCAATGCTGGACTCCAATTTCGAGTATGATGGCATTTGATCGAGGTACATCAGTCGGCGGTGTAAACAGGGCAGTTTACACGAGACAAGATCGATGATCGGGCTATCTTTCACGAGTTTGAGGTCGCTGCCATTTTTGCAAACTACATACATTATGAAGTAGAATTTCCATTTGCAATAGACTTGGATATGTTTATGATGTTCCAATATCTGAAACCTACGATTTGTCCCACGCCGATGGCAGATTGATTTCTTCCAATAGAAGATGCATGGGCTTCGATTTCCCATCGGTCATCTTCCATCTAAATGAGCCATTTACGGTGGAACAATATTCATTTTTAGGATGAATAATGCTAAATGTCTTTATTACTGTTCTATTGATGGGTTCGATGTTTGCTAATCTGTGAAAATGAATGCTCTTTAAAGTCAGTGCCCAATTTTAGAATTTTCGAGGCAACACAAGTTAAGCTGGAACAAAAATATATACACCTTAAACTATAATGCCAAAGTGACTTAAGTTAAAATTGGAAAAGAATACATTCAAATATTAAAGTCTGTACCTCTTTTATGTCTACACATGTATTACGCTAGCATTCACTCTTATAAAGGCAAACTTTGAATATGCACAGACCGGGAATTTGTTTTAGGCCCAATAGTATTTTTACTAGGCTCGGGTTTAACATGAAGACTGCCATGATGACATATGTATATTACATACGTGAACACGTATTAACAGGTTTTTTAAAACTTTTTCCTTATGAAGTGTATAGTCAATTCCAGCAGCAGATCCAGATTTGACCTTATAATTAAAAATCATTCGTTGGAGTTCTAATTGCTTGAACAAATAATTCATGTTGTTTTCCAGAGATTTGTGATGTTTTGCTGATTTTCAATTTCTTTACTCCAAAGTTAGGTAGCATAAACCACGTAATAAACTATCTTATTTAATAATATGATGGCCACCTATCTATTGTAAATTAACACGATGAAAAAAATTTTTGTGTTTTTGACCCAAAATCAAATATTGGTTGTTTTATTTTTCTATTAACAACACAATAAAAATATTTATTATTTATACAAGCAGAAGGATGTCTGAAAAATAAATTTCTTTATGGACAGCTTCTTGACCAATGAATCATCCAATCATTTGTAAAAAAAAATTACAAAATAATTAAGTGTTCGGCATTTTTTAAAAATCAAAGTCGTGACATAAAGTGCAAAAATATGTCTTCTTGTTCTTAGGACGAAGAATTGAAGTAGCAAAAAGAGGACATGAATTTTGGACAGAAAGAGGAAAGGTTATATTTTGTGACAGTAAACCGTCAAAAGATGAAGTAATTGCAATGATATTGTCATTAAATGTTATTTGTTGTATTAAAAAAACTAATGTTTCTACAAAATATCTTTAAAGATATCCATCTAAACTGAAAAAAAGCCTTGGATAAATTGTGACAATTATTAAGGTGGCAAAAACAAGAGAAAAGTACCGATTTGGTGTGCCCATAATCATAAGTATTTCAGAACAAAACAAATGAAAGAACAATTTTGCGTCTGAACGACTTTTTGTGATTTATTAAATTTGATTCGTGTAAGAAATACATAAATATAAATATATCTTTCTAATCTATCTAATTTTGACCCAAAATCAAATATTGGTGGTTTTATTAATTTATTAACAACACAATAAAAATACTTATTATTTATACAAGCAGGAGGATGTCTGAAAAATAAATTTCTGTATGGACAGTTTCTTGACCAATGAATCATCCAATCATTTGTGAAAAAAATTTCCAAAAAAATTAAGTGTTTGGCATTTTTTAAAAATCAAAGTCGCGACAAAAAGAGCAAAAATATGTCTTCTTGTCTTAGGACGAAGAATTGAAGTAGCAAAAAGTGGACAAGGATTTTGGACAGAAAGAGGAAAGGTTATATTTTGTGACAGTAAACCATCAGAGGATAAAGTAATTGCAATGAGATTGTCATTAAATGGTATTTGTTGTATTAAAAAAAACAAATGTTTTCTACAAAATATCTTTAAATGTATCCATCTAAACTGAAAAAAGCCTTGGATAAATTGTGACAATTATTAAGGTGGCAAAAATAAGAGAAAAGTACCGATTTGGTGTGCCCATAATCATAAGTATTTCAGAACAAACAAATAACAATTTTGCATCTGAACGACTTTTTTGTGATTTAATGAATTTGATTCGTGTATGAAATAAATAAATATGAATCTATAAAGAAATGTATCTGCTATTGCAGCAACAAAATCTGAATAGAAAACTCAAAGGAAGAAGACATCATAAACAAAACGTTTCAAGTACAAACGACGGGAAACCATATAGTAGAATGATTTTCAGGCTTCCTAGCCGGCATAAAGAAAAACCACAGATGACAATGGATATCTAACGATTGTAATGAATACAAATATGTTCCTCTTCCAGTTGTGATTAACATCAATTGTGACTATACACCGGCTTTGACTATTGAATAACACGACGGGTGCCACTAGTGGAGCAGGAGTTGCTTACCCTTCTGGAGCACCTGAACTCATCTTGGTTTTGTAGGGTTCGTGTTACTTCAGCTTTAATTTTCAGTGTAGTGTTGTGTGTTCTATGTTTGTCTTTTGTTTCATTTTGTTGGCCACGGTCCTGTAACGATTTCTGTCTGCCCCTTTTGTATCTTCGAATTCCTTTTACCATCAGCGCTTAGTATAACTATCATCTTTTTGCCATAGGTTAAAAATAATAGTTGTATAGTAATTTAACAATAATAGTTCCTAGGTTTTGGTTCTAATGGTGCTACTCATTGATATCGTATACTTCATGATGAAATTCGCAATAGTGAGGCATCAATCAGGTATTATACAACGCAATTCCAATTTCTTAGTTTATTTTTGTCGCGGATGATTTGAAATAAAATTAAATATATCTTGTTGGTATATATTTTATATTCTTTCTTATAAATGTTATTACTGAGATTTTTGTGCTATGTTGAGGTCGTAATAAACTCCCCGTTCTTGAGTTGAATGCACTTTTTTTCGAATGCATGTTGAAACTTTCACACATTTTTCTTTTACTTTTACTTTGTAAAATTACCAGATTGTTATCTTTCAGTGGTGGAACAAACAGTACTCACTTCCTTAAATCTCATAAATATCTTCCAATTAAACTAAAATTAAAAATGCTATTGAACAGAAAATGTTTACGTTTACGTCATGTCGTGGAGAGTAGGAATATTTTTAAACAAAACTCTACTACAAAAGAGATGAATTTGATTTCCTCGTTGCCAACGATTTTGTTCATGTGTAGCAACACTCCAACATCACTTGCTTTGAGGCATACACTTTCTTAGTTGATACATGTGCTTTTTTCAAGATTTTGAAGTCATTTATACTATCTATAAAAAATCACAACTTCTCAAATAATTTATATTCCAGATAGTTATAAAACAAACATTTATATGTTCTTGCTTTTAGCTATGCCACAACATATGAACATTTTATATATAAAAATAGGTGATGTGGCATGATTGTCCATGAGACAGCCATCCACCAAATGACAGTCGAATTTAAAGTTCTACAGGTCCCATTTAACGCCATTCTAGTCAGTATTTTTCGGAAAACTTTAAACATTTTGCAAAGATATGTCATAGCCACTTTCTTTCTTGGCTGATTTTCAATTTGTTGGGTTGTTCTTAGTTATACAGCACTACAATTTGACTTTATTATAAAGTGTCAGCATTGACCTGTAAATTTGACCTGTAGTCACTAGAATGTGACAAAATAGCGACATTGTTCATTTCTATTCAATACTTATAAGAAAGTAAAGAATATATGAGCATTGGAAACTAGAACTGCAGAATCAAGACAGGATTTATACTTAGAAAAGCTGGATATTTACAGCAAATTGGGTTGCCTTATGTAAATCACATTGACTCCATTGGCATGAATATATTCAAATGTTATGGGAATATTAGATATAGGTTCATCGTACTCTTAGTTTAGCTTTGTATCCTTCTTCCGTAATTCATCATTTTAAACTCTGACTTTCGGACCGACAATTTACTTCAAAGATCTATTCTAGAACACGACAGACATAAACAAACATTTATTTGACATGTTCAACCAAGGTACTCATTTGAAAATTGTTAAATATCATTAGAAATATAAAAATAGGAGATGTGGCATGATTGTCCATGAGACAGCCACCCACCAAGTGACAGTAGAATTTTAA
>JAULBM010055876.1:0-10419 GCA_032357055.1 Geukensia granosissima
ACTGGTCGGCCCAGAGTCAGAATAATGTGTCTGGGTTAAGTGGCATGTCTTCCTGCGGACTGTTGCTTTCGTGAGCTAGCACGTTCAAAATCCGGCTCAACGTGTCGGTCTAGTACAAAGCAGGGTTCAATCATCATCACTCATCATTAATATGCTTTCGTCCTGAATATGCATGAAATATTTGCCACTGGACGTTAAGCAACATTCAATCAATCAATAAACCAAACATGCAATTAATTGATATTATCACCTGGGAGTGATCTGGTGGATGTCGTTGTTTTTATGCTAACGAATTACACATGTACTTGTTTTGCATTGTTTACTTATTTGGCCATAATTGAATATCATCACATTTTTGAGGGGGGGAGCGATTTTACTGCCAGCCTTAGAGTTTGTCTATTGAAGGTTTTAAGGCAACTTATAGAGGTTTGAGATCTATTCGTTTTCGATTGCTTTCTCATGAGATCTATACGCTTTAGATGGCTGTCCCATGGACAATTAAACTATATCTTCTTTTTCTATATTGAACTCGCATTTAGCACATGGTAAAACTGTTAAATGTTAGCAAAAAAGTATTTCACAACAAAAGAACATTTCAATTATATACTAAGATATAAGGCCTATATATATTCAGTGTTGGGGTAGTTTCCCTTTATTTCCATATTAAGTTCTTGCATGTATACAGTCGTTTTCTCCAGTCCACTCACAAAATAATTTAGGATGTTTGCTTCTCATGTTCAGCCATTTTGTTCAGATTTTCGAATACTTCCAGTTTTATCCATTTCATAGCGTTAATGCTTTTTACCCAGTGACCCCCGCGTGTCTTTTAATAATTTCATTAAACTCACTTTAAAATGCCTGAAACATGAAAGAGTCACTATTATTTTACATACAAGCTTTTACAGAAACATGCATGTGAAAGAGCGTGTGTGTGTTTCAGACTTGCCTTTGTAGTATTTTTTTCTTTCAAGCTCTTTGTATTTTTAATGTTTTAATAATATACCTTTTCGTAATATTTTAATCATGTAATGTTATACTCATATATGATCTTGATCACCCTTAAGATCGTATACTCATACCGTCCGAGCGTACGCAGGACGTACGCATATACGCGTATTGTCCGAACCGTACATGTATGCGTATGGTCCAAAGTCCAAATACGCGTAAGGTTTTAACGTACACACTGCATTGTTTTATTTTCGGAGATTTTACTGTAAAAGTGAATCATTACAAAAAATAAAATAATAAAAATCAAAGTTTAATTATTTTCATTCATTTAACGATGAGGCAAATTCATTTTACAATCATTCGGAAAATGTGACATTTTTATATGCGGTTTTCAAACAGACGAAACTGATATGCCGTGTGGCTTTCTTATCTATAGTTTTTGGTATTCAATGTGCAACTTATTTAAGTTTTAACCATCTGACATGCATTTTAAAGTTTATTATGGTCAACTTTAAAATCAAGCTAAAGATTTTCTTCAGAAAAGTGCAAAGAATTAGGGTTATTTCCAAGAAAAGAATATTAATTTTGTGAGTCATTATTGAGAAATCGAATGTGAGAAAAATTGACGTTGGTGATTTTTCTAACAGTGCATCGGCACATGTGGTGTCAAAAACTGTAAGTAATAACAGTCTTTTTTTCTTTTTATGACGGTTTTTCACCTTTTTACTGACATTAAGTTTCACTCTACTGTGTATTTAATTTTAAACTCTGGTATCATTTCTTTCTCAAATTGCAAACATAATTAAACGAGGATTTTTTTCACTTATAATTAAATATAATTTTCTGTTGTAATCAAAGCATATTTAATTTATTCCACTTTTTCTTTAAAAAAAAGATAAAATTCAATACTCTTAAAAGGCGAGATAACCCTTTAGAATTTTTATTACCATGTATATTATTCCCAGTTACAAGAATTCTCAGAATGAAAAATGATAAAATATTGCAATTTTTCACTGAATTAAAATTCACGATTGTGCAAAATAAATTCCGAAGTAGATATGAAAATTTACCACATTGACTATTTTCATAATTTGTTATATGCAGATATTTTCAGAAGCTGGTGAATAAAGTGGGTATCAGCTGAAGTACACTTTATATAATATTATGATCAAATGAAATTATTATTTTACCAGAAATATATATTTGTCAGAATATTCGTCAAATATTTTTTAATGTATGATGCAATCAATACATTAAATAAATTCACATTTTATTATGGTGTAACATTTTACAGCTTGCATTGTCCATTGAAAATGGTCAACTGTAGATGTTTAAATATTCGTAATGTGTACTTTCATGGATGGCTGTCTCATTGGCAATCATGCCTCATCTCCTCTATAGATGACAGAATTACGAGATTGAAATTCAGATTATTTGTATAAACATAATGGAAATATTCAACATTATAAAGAAATTAAAGTATTTTATGGTTATTTAATAACCTCGTTTTTCCTGAAAATAATTCACCATTTTTGCCATAGATGTGACAGTTAAGAATCCCTAAAATATAAATAGAGGAAGAAAAGATCCCTTTAGTATAGATAGAAGATTTTTTTAATTCAGTCGTGTGGCCTCAGTGGGCATATGAATTTCAAATAATGATTTAATTTATACTGATTATAAATTATAACTATATAAATCAAGAGTATGAATCTCCTGTTAAAAGAGTATAAGGCTTCGGCCAGGTAAAACCCACAAAGACAATATCTTTAGCAAATAATTTAATTAAATGCATATACATGTATATAAAATCAAACTTTTACATATCTATGCTCTATAAGGAAACATATACATGTATGTTTTCGTCCATTTATAATGACCTTCTAAATGTGAAACGTGAATTCATTAATAAACCAATATATGAAAATCAAAAACCAGACCTGTGCTACAAAATTAACTTTTATTAAATTTAGGGGTCTTTTTATGATAATTTCAAGGTTTAAAAGGTTGACAAGGCCTATATTGACTGGTATCAGTGAAAGAGTATTAAGTTTCATTTATCTGAATTATTAAGCATAGTTTTACCAGTTGGACACAAAATATTCTCTTTTATGGGTGTTTAAAAAGAAATGGAATATTATACATAAATCTATTGGAGACTCAATAAGCATGCATAATTTGTTTTCTACTTAGACAACTATTTTTCAACCCCTTTTCCAAAAGCGATAGCCATATTTACTTTTAATATGTGATTTTGATGGGGTAGAGGGTTAAGATTTTTTTCAGCCGACTAAAATCTTAATTATCAGATGTGTTCAACCCTAAATATAATCGTACTGTTCAATAGGGAAGCCAGACGTCCTTTACATGCAAATCAGACGCCTTTCTTTTTTTTCCACTAGTCTTTTTTAATGCTTTTTCTTCCAGGTTCAGAATCCAAATGTTTAAAACAACTCCCCCTTTTCACATTAATGATTGGTCATCAAGTTGTTGGACACATGTCAGACAACATTAATTTTTCGTCCGAATAACATAAAAAATTTAACAAAGGAAACGGCAGTTACTTGTTCTATATTATTTCAAAATAATAAACTAATGTTTCATCAAATTATTCTACAAAACGTCAGAAATTTGTGTAAAATTGCTCCTAATTTGTCAATTATCGAATTAATATCTTGTTGCAATATGGATATTAAAGTCAATTATGTGATTACTTGCGGGTATTGACGATAAATGTCAAATTGACAACTCGGGAATATATGAAAGTAATAAGTTGTTATCCAATTTAGATAAATGTCTCCAGTAAAAAGGATAATGCCATTTAAGTGTGCTGATCTGTTCATTCACATGCATCGTGTATGTAGCTTTCTCTGGATATTAAAACTAATTGCAAAATGCAGTTTTTGTTTGGATGAAACAAATATACACATAAAGGCAAAATTCATAAATTATTATCAAACAAAAAATTAAAAAATACCCAATTTTCAAAAAGACAATTAAACTGTTAAATCTATTTGTAACCGTTATCATATTTTTGTAAAATGTTGATATATATTTCATTACCGTTATAATCCGGATTTCATGGTTTAGAAAAATATCTTGCAGACAAAAAGTGGTGTTTTCTCCGCAAATATATATAAAAAGAAAAAGATACCACTTTTCTTCGAATTCTCGTTTTTCACAATCAATCAAAACAATTTTTAATTTCATTAAAGCAGGTTGATGATGGTGTTAACATCCAGCGGCAAAAGTTTCATGCATTATATTAATGATGAGTGATGATGAATGAACCCTGATTTGTACTTTTTCTATGGATAAATGGTCTTTTTCTCTTGTATGTACACTATACTCGTGTAGCCCTCTGTGGGCCCTAAATTGGCAATAAAATATGTTCTATCTTCTATGTATTAGAACGACAAGCAGAGCCGGATTTTTAACGTGCTACGTCATACTGCGTGCTTAGCAGAAAAGCAACAAATACCAATTTTAATGTCTTTGGTTTGACCAGGCCGGGAATCGAACCATTTAATCAGGTGAAGATAAAATATATACAAGTTTAGTGTTTATAAGAAAAAATGAACACTTGTTACTATTGGATTTAAGCAATCAAGAAATTCAAGAATTTACTTAAGAAATTTATCCAAAATCGTACTCTTATCAAATCGAACACCGTTATGTTGACACTACTTTTTAGATTTGGATTTAACGATTTATCAAAGTTGTCTTCCTACGAAAATTAATGATAAAAAGGGCGATTTTTCCTTTCCCACAGTAAACGTCCCCTTTCTTGGCGGAGATGAACTTTTATCCCCCCCTCCTTCCCCCTGTGATTCCAGGACTGAAGAGAAGTGGGAATATTTCTATTTGCTTTTGGGTTGGTGGGCAGAGAGTGAACATACCTTTATATAATATGATGCGTTATTAAAAATGAAAAAGATTTTCATTAAAGTTTTTGTGAACAAATTGTGACCTCAAATTCACAATTTTTGTAAAAATAAGAGAAAATTAACAATTTACTAAACAAATATAAACTAAATGTTGTTTAATTTTGCTTGAAAAGTACACGCATTCACTGCCCTCTAGTAATTTCTAGTAATAATTTTTAAATTAAGAAAAGGGGATATTTACATCAAAATTATCATTTAATCTCCTTTATACTTTACAACTGTAAATCAGGCTGCAGTAAGGTGAGATAATAGATTTACACAAACTGCATTAAATGTCATTTCTAGTTATTATCAGCAGATATTAATAAAGTCTTTGATTATTTTCTTCTTTCTTTGTTTCTGATATGACGACTCTCCCATGTGTCCGATTCAAGCATAAAAAATGACAGCCGTGTTTATCAAACAATCTTAAAACATATTCTGAACCCTACGTCACCCCAGCAAGTGAAGTCTTCAAGCACCTTCATTAAACGGTCATTAGAACTGAGGACAGGGGGCACTTGATTTCATTCGCTGACTGTTTTGTGAATTGTGTACATGTCTGCAATGTGTTCTTAAACTTGTAATTTTGTTTATGTTTTTTTTGTGTAGCCATTGGCCCAGTAATGGGCATTTTGTGCTAATAAAGAATTTAATTGAATTGAATTGTAAACATATTCCGGCATAATTCGTAGGTAACTTATTTTGAGATTTTATTTCTTTTAACTTTGGCGTCTTTCATATAGTCTTAATCATGAAGCATCTTCATGTATATTGTCTATGTCCATGATTTTCTGTGGTGTCTGATTTAATTACATTACCCATTATTTTTGTATTTCGGTATATTTTTGTTATTTAAAAATATTTATAAATATGTTTGTACATGTATACGTAGTTAGACCTTTATTCTGTTACTTATGTGTGCTCTATAAAAAAGACAACACTTAGGAAATACCAGTGTACAAAATATTAATGCAAAAGAATGCAGTTGTTCCCACTGAGATGAGATAAACTCAGGAAAGTCATTTGAAGTGTACATATAGAATACCCAAATTTTCCATATTTTTTAACATTGGTAATTTTGTATTTTGTGTCCAGACGACCAACGGGAAATAACTCCAGAATGATTTTTACACCAAAAGGTAATCACTGGACATATTGAATAATTAGCCATAATAATTGATTTCTTTCATCCTGGTTTCATTTAGAGTTTTCAGTGGTATGTCAACAGATTTTCTCTATCTTTTACCGGTTTCAAGTTATAAGGGGTCAAAGTAGTGGGGTGAGAGAAATTCAATTTCTAATAATGTGGAAATTTACAAAATAATCAAAAACTTCATTTTTGTGTTTAAAAGGAACTAACTCCTTATAATTCTAGTTTGTGAATTTCCACAACGTAAACAATACAGGTTTTAGACGTGATAGAAATAAATAGTACATGTATTTCACTGGCATTCCTGAATTATAATATGGGAAGGTAAACAACGTTTCAAAATAAATTTACAAAAGTTCAGTAGATATTTTTAATTTCAATATGCCATATGCACATTTCAAGGAGTAACCTCTCATCAGTAACATTAGAAATAATAAAACTCCAAGATTCGGACATAGTACAAAAAGAACGCAAATCCAAATAAATCAAAATAGGAAACCATATCACAGATATAGTAACCCCTGTTTGATAGAAACACAAATACAGATATTGTAACACCTGTTTGATAGAAACACAAATACAGATATAGTCACCACTGTTTGATAGAAACTAATGATTGGTGGTAATATTTGGATATATTTGAAGCCAAAAAGTATAAAAAAATTTAAAAATCTAAATTTTTTGGAAAAAAGTGTGTAGGGGTTGGGGGGGGGGGTTTAGGGTTTGGGGGGGAGAATTCCACTCCTATGGGGCACCAAAAAGGTATCCTGTCCACGAGAACCTGTGTTTCCGTATTGTTTTCAGTTAAGCTGTTAATATATTGAATTGAAGAGAAGTACTGCCTCCTTGCTTACAATACTAATGTTTTGAACGATGCATTCAGCTTGAAATGAAATTGTCTCCCCTGTTCGAGAGCTTTCATTTAGAATTATAAAAATGTCAAAATATTAACATAAAATACTGTTAATGTAAAATCGGTTTTAAAAACCTCCCCTAAATAATTAATAATTTAAAATATTGAGTTTACAAAAGTCGCCACTTGGCCTATTCTTAAGGCGCTAATGGGGTCTAAATTTCTTTACTTTTCGTTTTGGATTTTTTTACTTCTTTTTGGACTTTGCTGGTTTTTTTAACTGCACGTTTTGAATATCTCACATAGTTAAATTACTCTGGACAAAACACAACAGCATATAAACCAACTAGCAACCGTTTCCAGAATCGAATTGACAAAGATAAACTTCTTAAAACAACTTATAAGCCAGATAGCTTGGCTTTGTTCTGATACCCAATACGATATGGGAAAAAATATCACGCTTAACTTCATATTATTTGTACCTTATAGTGACAGTTGTGAATTTAAAGAGTGAAATATGATTGATTGATTGATTGATTGTTGGTTGCTTAACATCCAGTGGCAAATTTTTTATACATATTTAGGAAGAGAACAAGTTCAACAATTATCAATATCGAAAAAAAGATGGGATGTGACACAACAGGGCAACGATTTTTAACTGCCACTGGAAAAAAGAAGTGATGGGTAGGGACATACAATTTAGCCTTTTGCAGCGGCATAAACGTACCCTTTTTCGAAAACTACAAAAGGGGTCTTTTACGTGCAAGGAGCGTAGCACTGTCTAAACACGTCACCCACTATGGTCTACGGCCAGGCTTTCCGTATTATAACCTGGCAACCCCCCAACGAAAAGTCCTCCTCTATCCACCACCTGGGGTTCGCGCTGGGTCAGCTCAGCGGGTAGAGCCCTGGAGACCGCTCCGGTGCCCAGAAGAGCAAAATAAGAAGATGGAACAAGAGCTGCTTACTGTTCCAGAGCATATGACCTTTTTATTGTGTGTGTAGTACATGTATGTGTGTGAAGTACATGTATGTGTGTGTAGTACATGTATGTGTGTAGTACATGTATGTGTGTGTAGTACATGTATGTGTGTGTAGTACATGTATGTGTGCGTAGTACATGTATGTGTGTGAAGTACATGTATGTGTGTGTAGTACATGTAAATTGTACGCGATTGTTTGTCTTCTGTTTCTGTAGTCTCCTTGTTAGATGACTCCTATATATGTTAACCAACTGTTCAAAATCGGACAGGGGCCTGGGTGGCCGAGTGGTCTAGGTAGCTGATTGAAACTTACATGTACATATCACTGTAGCTTATCACCTATAGTTTTACCATAAAAAAGGTTGCTTTTGACTCGAATACCACGTGATAAGGTTTTGTCAGTTATATGCCTAAGTTCGGTGGTTCTCTCAGGGTACTCCGGCTTCATCCACTAGTCAAAGACCACAACGCTGATGAAACGTATTCCTGCATCCAAATTACAATTTATATACACTTTTCAATCTTGACATTGAAAAAACCCAATCCATACTCTTACATGTATCACAGATGTCGCATTAAACTTTCCATAAATTTTGATAAAAATTAAGCAGTCCGTTTACATCGAATGACAAATACGGGCTAACAAAACCCGCGAAAATACGAGTATTGAAAAAGGTTCATTGAAATGCCTGCAGCTTCCATTGATACAAAATTAATAGGTCTTTCTTAAGTAATGGCACGGTCAGGCTTCTCGAAAACATGATTACCTTAAAAAACTAAAATCTAAAAAATCTGAGGGTGATACTTAACTTTTGCCTGGCATATATAGCCTATCCCAAATTTTCTTGGGAACATCTAAAATCCTTTAGTATAGACCCCAAAAACTGTGGTACAGTCCAGAGGGGTGCACGGTAGGTCGACCTAGCTCACGGACTATAAGTCACTGCCCGTTAAAACGAAAAAAAATTTCGTTTCGTTTAACCTTTGGTTTTGTTTGTGTTTTGACTTATTATTTCCGTTTCCCTCATTGATTTCTCGAATTCATTTTATATTGTCTTTCTCTCTTTCAGCATACCTATTCTGGGTAACACGAAGAGAAACGTGTATCTGTATCCAAGATTGTGCATCATAGTTTAAACTGAAAGGAACCATGATCAAATACTGTCAATTGAGTCGATCAGCGTTTTATTTACCACAAACTAGGTAACATCACTTTTGAGATGGTTTTTTTTTGTCCCCCAAATCATATTATTAAAGAAAAAACATGTAAACATTAAAAATTTTGGAACGCATTTGTGATTTGGGGGTCTTTTAATAGCCTAGTTGGAGATTTTGCCGATTTAGTTTTTAACCATTTTTCATTTTCAAAGGTAATTATAGATAAGTTTCCGAAATAAAAATTAGACTTGTTAGTTATCAATAGAAAGGTCTATGTTACCCATTCCAATACATGTCTAATTATATTGATTTGAGCTACAAATAAAAAATTGGGGCAAAAATAGTAGTCCTACCCCAACAGATATTTGACAAAAATACAAATTTTTTGTCTGTCAACTATCATATATTTACCCTTGTGACTTTATATGCATATTTTTTTATGTTTCTTAATACATTTGTTAACTTTGTTGTGTTTTATTGCCCGTTATGGTTTTAAATGTCCAAAAAAAATCAATTTCGAAAATTGCAGAATTTTCCCATATTTCCCTATATTTTAAATACGCTTGACATTTGAGTTATTGTATGGCTATAAACTGATATTAATTTAGTAAATGTATATATAAGGCACCGAATGAGCCCATTATTTCATTCATAAAGTGATTCTGATTGGCAATTTAAACGATGTTAATTACTTTTTTATTATAAAACAATGCATAATTAATCATGTTAACATTTTGTGTCCTAATTTTGACCTTATCTTGTGAAAAATGGGTGATTAACCGATTACAGATTTCTGTTAAAATCTCACTCAGATATTTAAAAACGCTCAACATTTAAGATATTATATGCCTACAAACTGATATTAATTAAGTAAAAGTGTATCTAAGGCATCGAATGGGCCCAATATTTTATTCATATGGCTATTTTAATAGGTAATTTTTGCGAAAATGACACCCCAACCCTTAATTTTTTTAATTGTGTTTCCAAAATACAAGCCATGTGTGAAAATGAAACAAAAAATTATGTTTTTAATAATGTAAATTACTTCTTTATTTTGATACAAAGCATATTATATCATGTTAATACCATTTTTACCTGTATTTTGGCCTAAAAGCATGAAATATGGGTGATAAGCAGATTTCAGATTTCTTATAAATTTCTGTAAAACACTTTCATTAAGATTTGGAGGTTTCTCCTGGTAAAATAATATTCTTAATAACAAATAAATATAAGTAGATATGTATTCAAGTCAAAATATTCAAATTTAATTTTTTTTCTTATTTTAATTACCAGGATGATCTTTTCACGGAAAAATGTTTTGTATGGCACGCCCGAGTCACAAAAAATACTTAAATTCAATTTAAGTTACTTAAAATCAATTTTTCTCTACTTTAATTC
>JAULBM010055887.1:0-10418 GCA_032357055.1 Geukensia granosissima
AAAGAACTGTTTATGTAACAAAATAAAATAAACATATTACTGATTTCAAGAGTTATCTCCCTCAACCCAGGTCTACCTCCTTAAATTCGCAGTCCAGTAGCCAGAATTTTTATTCTGGCATGATTTTGTACTATTGAAGCAGAAGTCATTTAGGGATTCCTGCGAAATAACAAAAAGAAATTGGCCAAACCGTTCAATTTTAATTTTTGTTATATCGATGATGTTTTGTCTTTGAATAATCCTACCTTCAGTGAACATCTCGACCAAATATATCCCAGCAAACTAGATATTAAGGAGACCACAGACTAAAAAAATCTGATTCATACCTAAATTTATTCCTCGAAATTGACCAAAAGGGAAAACTTGTTTCTAAGATTTAAGACAAACGGGATGACTTCAACTTTTACTATTGTAAACTTCTCATATTAATGTGGCAATATTCCTGCTTCCACTGCCTACGGGATGTATGTCTATACTCTCGTGCCTGTTCCGAGTATCAGGATTTTTACGAAGAGAGCATTGCTGCTGACGCATAAATTACTACAACAAGGATCTATCCAATCAAGGTTGAAGTCGTCTCTCCTAAAATTTCATGGTCGCTATCACGAATTGGTTGATCCATATGGTATCAGTGTATCTTAACTAGTTATTGAACTGTTACAGATAATACAAAAATAAGTTGATCTCTTCTCGGATTGACGTTAACCCAGATTAGAGATTAAGGATTCCACAACGGGTGTTGCGCGAAAGACATGTGATGCTTACCCTTTATAAGTACCTTAACCCACTCTTGTTTAGTAAAGGAGTTCGTGAATTCCAAGCTTATGTTCCTTTTGTTTACGTTTTGTCTTTTAGTTTGTTTTAAATTTGTCTTGTCTCTTTTGACTATGCACTTTTGATCTCTCGTATGAATATTTTGCACTGGACTCTATAAACGCCTTTAATTTATACTTTCAAAATTGATAAAATATACCATAAGTATCTCAGGCTCTTCCTACTTATGCAGAGGTGAGCCTTAGCTTTGTTTTGACCCCTGAATATTTAGATTGTTTTGGTTCTGATGTTTGTGCTTATATAATGTCAATGTTTTGCAACCGGATTTCCAACATTTTGACTTAGAACACTGGTGACGAGTTGTTAGTCAACGAACTGGCCATACCGTGCATCAAACTGATATTGGTATTTTGTGATGCATTCATTTATTTCATCTAAAATTCGAATTATCTTCCCATTTATATCTGCTTTATCACCGTTATTCTCACGACAATTGACCGAGTTTTATTTGATTCAGAATCTAAACTTAGGTGCTATTATAATCAAAATTAAGAAATTTCTAAAATGCTCTCTAAATACCATTCAAACAATCGTTGTACAGACTTTGACATTTAGTTATGTTGTAATTTTCAATCAGGAAAAATAATGTCATTCCAGAATCGACTTTATCGATGTTATGCCTATCGATATCAGTTATCAAAGACGGAAATTGTAATTTGTAGATTTAATTTCAAACAATGCTGACCATATTGTAAATAATTATGACATATTTTTTGTTTCTGACTGTTCAGTTGTACGTCCTCGTTCTCTTAAATGTCGTAAATAGGTCTTTGCATTGTTGGCAAAATTTCACGACATGTCGCAGTTATTCGTCATTATTATTTACGAATTACTAAATTTACGCATCCTTTGAGATATTAAGCAAATGGTGTGGGAAATATTTCATTGATAAACTGCTTTGGATACGGAAATCTTATATTGATGTATTACTTGAGTTCTGTTGTTTGTTTCAAAAAAGTGTAACGCAGACATGACTTAACATTTATTGAGGACAAAAGAAAACGATTACAAAATGTCAAAAATAGAAAATAAGTTAAAAATACCCAAGAGGCAAACAAAGGCCATGGGAAAAAGGAAACAAAAGACTAGCCAAGGTGACCCGTCAACGTCTAACTACGCATAAAATCAAGGCTTAGGGAACGTTTATTTTAAAGCGAGGTCGCCCCAAGATTTTGGGGGGACCTCGTTAGAAAACAGATCTCTAATGAAATGTGAAGAATGTGAATCATAAAATCAAAAATTAAACGACATCAAAGCTTTTTGGACGGTTTAAATCACCACTGTTTGGTGTCATACAGCTCTTTTACATAGACTGTAAGTTTCAATCGGAGAATAATGTATGTATGAGAATACAGTCTAATACAAGCACGAAACACTACTCCAAATGGAAAAGTTTAATTCATTTATCATATTTATGTTCAAGTCACGCTGCATTGACTTTTTTTTTATGAAAAATGGTGTCAACCATTTATACGGTAGCTCGACATACACCCCGACGATGTTTACAATTGTAATCTACGAAAACACGGTTTATCTCTATTTCGAATATAAGCAAAAGGGAAGATATAACTTTCCTTCCCTGCACCCTTATGAAATTCCGTGGACTAAAATTTAGTTTGACACTTGGTGTCTTGATTTTTTTTCATTGTTGTTACACTTTGCTTTTTAATAGCCGGTACACACATTAACGAGCGTTTTGTTAAAAAAAAGAAAAATCTCACTTTGTAATTCTCCACTCTATTTCCAACTAAATGTAGCCTGAAATTGTATAAGGAAAGATGATTTATGTAGTGGCATGTGTTTTCAATACACTTTAGGCATTCCTAGGGGCATGTTGAAAAGAAGTGACTGGTTGATAGCATGTGTTCAAAGTCGATAATCTGTTGGTAGAACACGTTCCCTAGGATATTCACCAGCCCGGTTGTCAGATTTGTCTCGACATGAAATTTATCAAACAATGTTTTACAAAATTTTACTGCATTTGCTAAAATTCTAAAGAACAGAAAATACGGAAAGGACTCGGAACTATCGCACTAAGGAGTTGTTTCTACTGTTAGGTTTGTCTTCACATTTCGATTTGTTTGGATTTGAGTGCTTCTTTTGTTATATTTATAATTTGGCCTTCCTACGTTCATGCATACGACGTTTTGATTCTTATGTTACTGTTAAGAGGTTACTCATTGAAATGTACATATAGCTTACCTAAATTCTCCGTATTTATTCAACGTTGTTAATTTTGCCATTTCAGTTGAACGTGACATTTTGGATACTACAAAAACTGATAATCCTTCAATGCATATTTCATATCTTTGAAAACACTTTGAAACTGACATTAACAAGCTAAAATTCTGTATTTGCCTTATATTTCAATATGTTTGGACTTCCTGTACTATGTTTGGATCTCGAATTTCCTGGTTTTTTTGTTTTTTTTTCTTATGCTACTGATTAGGGGTTACTCTTTTAAATGTACAAATTACACATAAAAATCACAATATCTATTCAACTTTCGTAAACCAATATTTTGGATGGGTGTGAGTTCGTTGATACAAATACGAATTCACAAGTTAAAAATATCGATGAGTAAATGCACGAAATCGGTGTGCAAAGATCCGAGTGTTGCCAGAGATCTCTCTGAACTACACGAAAAATATGTTGTCGTCCCTGCCGATAAAGCCCCTAACAACAACGTTTTTTGTTTGTAAATCACACTACATAGACTGCTTGATTAAGGAATAAGTATTGACAGTTCACTTGGAAATCCAACCTATACCCCAACGGCACTTATTTAAGAAGAAATCCTTGACAATAATCCGTCAGTTTTGTCTCCTTTTGGAGTTCAGCCAAAAAGGAACAATTCGATCTTCCTTCACTTTACTGGATTCCAAAGCTTCAAAAGTGTCCTTACAAGCAAATTTACATTGCAGTGTGGGCCAATGCTCCACAAAACCTCTTCCAAGTTACTGACAGTTATTCTTTCAGCAGTAAAAAATTGGGCTCCAGAGTTTGTGAAACAAGCCATTCTAGAGGTGGCACGAATCAAATTTGGATTCTAAATAATTTCAAAGAACTGTTAGAATGCCTCAAATCAAGGTTCCTTTCCTCTTAAAATAACACCGAAACATTTGATTTTTCCACTCTGTTTTCTACTATTCCGCATTCAAATTTCAAAGAACTTTAGAGCCTTAGTTCACCTCTTTTTTGTTAAAAAAAAAGATGGCAAACGCAGATACAGTTATTTGGTTTTAGGGAGCGACAAAACTTATTTTGTTATTAAGCAATCTGATTCTTACAAAAGTACTCTGAAGATGTGATTTGCGGAATGCTGGATTTCTTGATTAACAACATTTTTGTAATGTTTGGCGCATGTTTGTTTCAACAGACTGTCGGCATTCCAATGGGGACCAACTGTACACCCCTTCTCGCCGATTTATTACTTTATTCGCATGAAGCTGAATTCATACAGAGCTTTCTACAGAGAAAAGGGAAAAAGCTGGTTCTTACAGAAATTTGTTGCATTTGTTTAAATTAAACCGAAGGGTCAGACAAAAGAGTTAAGTCGACAAACACGACAATCTCTAGAACGCGAAAAGAGGGAACATATGACTAAAACTAAAGCACAAAACTGTGAACAATAACCGGGAGTGAACTTCGTGTGGTCCATCGTTAGCCTTTTACCTATACTTATTGAAATTAACTTTTTAGGAGCCAAAACCTCAGATTTAAATGTAATCTAACATTGTTTTGCGTCTTTCATCCTTCGAAGTATGATATCCGTCTTTATAAATGTAATCTGACATTGTTTTGCGTCTTTCGTTCTTCTAAGTATGATATCCGTCTTAAAAAAACGATATCCAGCAAACAAAGTCATATACTATATAAAAGTACTGTTAATGATTATTTTACATGTAGAGAGGCATGATGAATTTGTCATAAAAGAATTATATAGAAAATGAAGATAATATGGCATGATTATCCGATAAATATGCTTCTGAAATTTATTAATTACAAACAGCAAAATGTTGCTTAAGGCCTTCAACTACAGACAGTGTTCACATGCCAAGAAAAGCTGTAAAAAGCCCCCAAATTCAAATATGTTGCTTAAGGCCTTCAACAATAGAGAGTTTTCACATCCTAAGCCGAGCTGTAAAAAGCCCCCAAATTAAAATATGATGATACAAATATGATAATATTCAAATGTCACAAAACTGCACCAATTATGTATACAAGTAAAGCAAGTAACAGTGAAACATAATACTACGATATCCTAGTACCTAGCTTGGGACAGGCACATAAATTAGGTTAAACATTTTAGAGTTAGAACGCTTAACCTTCCCTTACCTGGGTTAGAGGTTTAACAAAATGACATAAAAATAAACCTTAAAAACGAGTTGCATCATTTTAACATTGAAGTGGCTCCGTGTAGGCAAAACGTGTCCAACTGGAACAGATTGAATCTGCAAAATACATACTCTAAAATTGAGTATACCTTTTTATCAGACCATTTATAGTAGCCTGTTCACCAGACTTGTTTCTCAGGATGTAAGATGGTTCCAACGTTAAAATCCAGTTGAAGATATAACATTTGAAGTCGCTTCATGAAGGCAAAACGCGTCCGGTTGGATTAAGTCATTTTATTGCTAACAGATTAAATCTGCAAAATATGTATTCTAAAATTGAGTTTATCGGATCATTAAATAGTTGTCTGTTCACCAGACTTGGTTCTCAGGACTTTAGATGGATCTATATTTAACTGAGAGCATTGTTACCTGTTTATCAGATCAATATATCTTAAAATGACATCTTCATTAGTTTTACAAATGGCAGTGTCACTTGTTTTTAATAAAAGGGTGATTTAAGTTTATGGGTGTTACTATAATATTAAAAAGTTTGACATTAAATCAGTAAATCTAATCTCAATAATTTAAGTATCTTAGCAAGAAATATGTATTTTTATGGTTTTTTGTCGAGCTGTAATTTACCTGACACTTTAAAGAAATAAAAAAAAACACCAAATTATGTATGATGAAATTGCTGATGAAGATTATAGAACTGCCAGGGTTTGTAAGGTTACATTTAAGATCAGTTTTAACTTGCACATATTGGCAATAAAGATGATTTAGGATTTTTAGTTGACGGTGTCAACTTAGCACAGTAATGTTTATGTATTTTACGAATAACAACTAAATTATCCTTTCAGTTGACATATTTATTGTTAATATGAAAATGAAAAGATATGGGGGAAATGTCAAAGACCACGCTCCAACCACGAGAAAGCAGGAACGGCCTTCAACAAGGGAGGAATACTCCTTGTGAAAATACCTAAATCACCTCAATACAAAAACGCTCTAACCTGAATATTATGTCACTTATATAGGCATATGTTGCTCATCTGTTAAAAAAACAAAATTACCAATGGTAAATAAATAGGAAAAATTTTAAATATTCTATATGTACATTTCAAGAAGTAACCTCTCATCAGTAGCATTAGAACCGAAACACAAGAAGTCAAAGATCCAAACATAGCAAAAGAAGCACTCAAATCCAAATAAATCGAAATGGGAAGCCAAACCCGATGGAAGGGTCAAATACAATGTTCAATTCTTTTCTAAGCCTTTGTACATTTTCAGAATTTAAGCAAATGAGGCAAAATTCTGTTAACATTGTTTGATAAATTTCTTGCCAGACGAGTCTGAAAATGGGCCGCTGAATACCCTCGGGACATGATCTACCAGCAGAGGTACCCAGTGATTTCAAATAAAAATATTACCAATGTTGAATAAATACAAAAAAGGGTATGCTTTATACGGATTATATAGGAGTAACCTCTCGTCAGTTTTATTATTAGAACCGAAACACAGAAAGTCAAAGATCCAAACATAGCAAAAGGAGCAATAAAATCCAAACATATCGAAAACAGTCAAAACCATACTCTTGTCGGCCGATATGGAATATCAGTTTCACAGATTAAACCTTTTTCATGTGAATTTGCAGAGTAAACCAAAAATATACAGTTCTCTTTCTCCGCCTTGATGTTGTGATCCCATGAAACCTTCCCCATTACCTTAAATTAACTAACACCGGATTAGAAAATGGACAATGAGGCCGGTGTCTTTATAAAGGCAGGAACTCCTTACTCTTTCGAACCACCTGATTTAACATTTTTTCGGATGGTTCCTCGTTGTTCATAGTTGTATGTTCGTTTTTAAAATATATGTATATGTGTCATATTTCGTCTTGTTCGAACTCTCGGGATTGCCGTGTCTGTTGTATTTCCCCTTCTCAGAACAGTTGTCAAGAAAAAACATCAGAGCAGTAAAACACGAACTATGAAAATTCACCCAACCCGACAAGAGAGTACCAGAATTTTAATAAATATACTTTTTACTTAAAAATCTCAATTGTTCCTTAAGTATATTCGAATTCTTTTTAGCAAGGATAAGTCCAATCAAATATTTTATGGTCGACATCATGAATTGGTTGATCCATAAGGTATCAGTGTATCTCAACTAGTTTTGGACCTGTTACCGATAATTCAACAATTACATATGTAGTTGACCTCTTCTTGGATTGGTGTTAAAAGATTCCCAGATAGGTGAATGACAGTGGTAGTGGAAGCTTATTCTTCCGACTCCATTCAAGTTTTGTAATGGAGGTCGTGGAGGTTAAGCCTATGTACTTTTTTATTCTTTATTTTGTTTCGAATTTGTCTTGTTTCTTTGTATTATGCAATTTTGATCTCTCGCATGGGCATTCTACACTTGCTTATTTTAATACATAATAACCTCTAGTCGAATTGGGTGAATTTCTGTTACTGTTTTTTGTTTTCTGTGATTTTTTTTTATACTTGATTACTCGTTGGGGATAGTTGAAATTTCACTATATTAGTTTACCACCACCACAAGTCTTATATTTCTATACTATAAAGCATTTATATTTTACCAATACATATTTTTATAAGGCGCGATTATGACTTTTTCAGGTGGTATTCAACTCTTGGTGGAGACTTCTAGTTTGTTTTTCTAGTGGTTTGAGTGCAGTCTCTCTGACATATATACCATATCTGAACATAGCTCAATCTGAGTTTTTACTTAATATAGAAACTGGACATGTGTATATGATTGTAATACGACAGCCGTCCAAAAGTGCAGACAACAATATAATACAGTTGTTTGAATTAATGAATGAGACTGAAATTTCTTTCTTCTAAATGGTCAATCTATAGTGGGCGTTGTATGGTTTTTGTTTCGGCAAGCACGACAGTGTCAACTCGAATTGGCGTGTAAAACTTTAAAAAGTTTTTGTCTTGCTATTAAATACTTGTGATGATCTGATTTTACGTGTTGATGTATCGATATATACTCTGTATATGATGGAACATTGAGTGGTAATTAAAGAAGCCCTCGGCTCTGTCGTGTGGTAATGCACTTTACATGGATTTTGATTCCTTTAGAATAGATTTGAGAACTCGTTATTTATGTTATGAAGCTGTTGCTTTAGAGGTAGAAGAAACATTTAAAATGTACACTGGCTTCCTTCAGACCTTTAAAAATGGGGAAAGATGCCCACAGTAAGGCGCCCAAAATAAAATACTATACAAAATCAATTGCAACAGTAATCGACCAATTATGTGCTTGCAATGTTTGGTTAAAAAGAATTCAAAGATACCAAAAGGGTGGACGGTAACCGTTAAGACAGAAGAAAGACAAGACCATTGTTAATTATTTTTAAGAAATTCTGGCATGTAAGCTGGTTCCTATATGGACGCATGTCACACGTCATAGAAATTCATGAATCAAGTTAAAATCCATAATAGTATTTCATTTATGCCATGACTGAAGATATAATCAACTGATTGGTTATTTCCGATCCTAACCTATCGCGTTTCTACATAAAAAAATTATACCAATTAACGTTCACTGCAAAACAATTTGTTTATTCTGGGTGATGGCATAATTTTCGACAACAACTCCTTATTACAATAAAATTTTACATCAAATTTAGCAATATTCTCGGTGAGTTATTGTATTAGTTTCATATATATCACCGTTATTTATTGAAACTAGACGCACGTAGGAGAACATTTTTTATTTTGGTTTTTAAAATCCAATTTTTAAAAACAGATTAGCAATTTAGAAATTGTAGGTGGTTTGAAAGTTGTAAATCAGTCTGATAAAAATCACATATTACATTGTTCTCGTTAATACGGATACGTCACAGACTTGAATACAGATTTTACTTCGCAAAACATGTCAAACTGAGTTTTTTTTTAAAATACCGGTACGTCACAGACGGAGACTAAAATATAGACTTCAATTACGTAAAACATGTCTGAGTTTTTCCCCAAACAAAACTCACAGCCGGGGTATAGAAATAGGCCGATCGGTTTATCCGCCGTCAGTAGAACCCTTGCTTTAAGGTTGTCCGTTCGTTCAAGCAGGATGTATAAAGTCCAGTGTAGAATACTCATGCATGGTAGAGATCAAAAGCGCATAAAATAGTTCAAAGAGACAAGACAAATTTCAAACGAAATAAAAGGTAAAAGGACAACAAAATGAAATAAAGTTTATGAATCCACGAACTCCTTTAAAAACAGGAGTGGGATCCGGAAGTGTAAGCATCTCCTGTCTTGCGCACACTCCCGTCGTGGAATCCTTCAACTCTAATACTGGTTAACGTAAATACCAGAAGAGGTCAACTTATTGTTACCGGTAACATATCAATTACTAGTTTGGATACACAGATACCATATGGATCAACCAATTCATGACAAGGAGACCCAAATCAAAACATCAAAACAAATATTTGAACGAAGTTAAGCAGTTTTGCTACGCTAGTGGAATCCGTCGTGTTATGTCCAATACCAATGCCTATGTTTGACTGTCGAAGGAGGAAAATCAAATTTTTTCAGGCGTTTAAAAAAACACATCCTTAAAGAAGATACCTTTGTGAATATTCGTTTATTTTATGTCGTAAATAAAATTTAAAACCAGCTCCAAATCAAGTTTACTTCGAATAAAGATGATCAAGTTGTGATGGTACATTTTTTTTGTAATTTCATTTACAGTTTGTTATTTTTCCCAAAGGAATGCACTACAGCAAATAATTGTAGTCCAGGACCAGATGGAAGTGGCTGAGGTGACATGGCCAAGGTTATAAAAAGATAAATTGCAACTTTTTTCTTAATATTATTTTTTACTTTATGTGTTCAGATTAGACAGTTTGTCACTTTATAAAGGTTTAAGTTAAGAACGGTTTCACCGTCGACAAAATAAGATCAAACAAAGTAAGACGCAAACTCATATATTTTCGTTGAATACACGAAAACGGAAATATGACTCAAAACCTGGGACTACAGACAGTTTGTGGAAAACCATAGAAAAGAATGTGTCCATAGAACACACATGACCCGCAAAAGGTTAAGAAAAAACAACAACTTCTAAAACCTTCACCATCATCAAAACCCCCATTTGATAAAAAGCTTTTTGATCCACTCAATTTCTTGAACGAGGGGTGGACAGGGGGTCTCCAATTCCCGCTTCCCTACCCCTCGTCTCCCGCTTCCCTCCCCTCAACTCCCGCTTCCC
>JAULBM010055898.1:0-10418 GCA_032357055.1 Geukensia granosissima
TTGGCAAACACATTTCGTAGAGAAATGTTTTCGACAATGTTTAGGTCACCAGTAATCACGTGGCCGGCAGGATTATAAATGGGGAACTTTCACAAGTACAGTCCGGGTGTTTAGACTTGTAGTCGTGTTCGTAGTTGAAAATCTTGGTTGCAGAAATTTGATAAAAAACAGGATATCAGACAGAAACTTTTATTGAAATGTTGAAAATAAAGCACATCCCATTAGATGTATCAGTAACATAACAGAGGAACGTATACTTAAAGGTTATTTAGCACTATTTAAGATCTTTAAATAGTGTGCTCTTTGAAATCAACACTCTCTGTTCAATAATTTGGATCAAAACTAATTTAAGTAAACATTTTGTTATATATTTGTCCTACATACTGTCGATACCTTTTATCTTGGTATTGTTGCGTTATATATTTTGTTTTCTTTTGCTATTAATGATATTTTAACTTTAAATCAAGTTGTGTTTTATTTGAAGTCTTAGCTTAAGAGAACCGGGTATATTATCAATTGTGTTCAGAAATAAAATAGATGTTAGAAACAGATGATTTTTTCTGGGTTGGTACTTCAGGTTATCTCTTTCTTTGATATATTTTTATTGTCTGCTTACTGTCAGCTATTTTCATACCTAATCATATATTCTTAATCTGAAAATGCTACCTATTTCAGCGGCACGTCCCTATCTCATGATATATAGGAAGTGGTCCCTCCAGATTCTGCATCCTTAGTTTTATCAACTTTCCACCCATACGAGTTTTGTTGACAATATTTGTTGGATATGTTCGTGAAAATTAATATGAATACTAAGTACATACAATCATCAAGGTTGTTTAGTTTTATGACGTATATACATTGTCATTACTTTCCATTTGTAAACTGAAACATTCGCAATCCCATTTACAGCTCAAACCGAATGATGTGGTGTTCATATCAGTTTAAGAAAAATCGTGACTGAGACAACTTTTAGACACCGCAAAGGTACGTCAGTCCAAAAGATTAAAATTGTTGAAATAAACCTGTCTAGTTCATCTTAATGATGATGAGTATAATAATAATAATAATAATAATAATAAAAATTATTTTAATTAGTATTATTATTATTATTTATTTTATTTAAAACCTTTTTTCCACGTTTAAAAATGTACTTTTTCAGTTTTGTGAAAATTAATTTTCAGATATGTATCTAAAATGGGAGACTATAATTTTAATAAACCATACTTATATAGAAGCAGGGTCACCAAGTTAAAAACCAAGCAAGACGATCTGGACCATAATTTTTTACTTGGAAATATCGATGCAAATTGCAAATATGGCTACGACATATATTAAAAGAACAAAATGTTCGTGGATTCCAAGCTTTTGTTCCTTTTTTTAGTTTTATCTTTTAGTTTGTTTCAAATTTGTCTTGTCTCTTTGGACTTTGCACTTTTGATCTTTCGCATGGGTATTCTACACTGGACTTCAAATTTGACCAAACATGAATATCGCTATTATAAGGAGAATTGTGTTTTCCTTTTAAGTAAATGACATGGAAGCGTCGTCTATAGATAAACGAAGATTGTGGATCCGAATTAAGACAAACATATTTTTATCTTTTACTCCGTTATATTACATTAATATATTAAAAATAAACCTGATTGACTACCAAGTTACATGACGGATGATACTAGTTGAGCGGGAATTGCTAATTCACCCGGAGCACCTCAACTCACCCTCGTTTTATAGGCTTCATGTTAGTCAATCTTTAGTTTTTTGTGTACCAATGTTTTTCTCTGGTTTAAATTTGTTTTCCGTGGCTTTGTCTGACTTTTTACTTGAAGATTTCCTTCTGTCCCTTTGGTATATTTGTTTTCTCTTGATACGGTTTGATGAATATCGTATGTTAAGTCTTTTTGTTAGAGCTACAACAAACACCCAAAATATTTGACTATTTTTTATTGCTACAGGTGTAAAAATCTAATTTTGTTTTACCCAACCACTGTACCAGTTTAATGGAAGACATCACGTTGAACCTCGACACATACTTTATGTGCCTGTCCCAAGCCAGGAACCTGTAATCTAGTAGTTCGTCGTTGTGTATTGTTTAATTATTACTTGTTTTACATTATGTACTTAATTCGCCGATTATTACTTTGAATTTCATCCAATTTTATTTTGAGAACTTTAACATGTAACCTTATGGAGTGGATAACTTTCATTTGTTGAAAGTCATAGGCAACATGAATTAAAACATCTCTCTGTTGGCGTTTCGTTTTGCAACCGCTGTCCTTTCCGGGCGACTTTACTCATGTTACTCTAATGAAACAACAGTGTTATCTCTCCGGAGTAATTTATCTCATTCCCGTTTCGATGTGCAGTACAATCTATTTTTCTGTATTTAGTTTTGGCTTTGAGATTGAGTTAAGTGTTATGTTCCATTAGTTTTGTCTGTATACTGTTAAAACTTTTTCCATTTTAACTGAATTGAACTTGGGTCTAAGTCATAGAATTTAAACGGTATAGTCAAAATACGAAACCACTTAACGAACACCCTTGCCCCATTCACTCATATTTCAGAGGGACTTGATTGGCCAGGTTTATAATTTACTATTGAAATATTTGATTAGATCGAAGAGTTTTACAATATTTTCTGCACTACCAAAATTAAAACAATATTTTAAAAACTTTCCTGCAGCACGGGAATAATCTACCTTATCCTCATCCTTAGCCTATTCCCATTTTTAAGGAGTTCGTGAAGCGTTCGTGTTTACTTTTTCCTTTTTTGTTTGGTTCTAATCTGTCTTGTGTTTTTGGACTATGCACTTTGGATATCTACATTGTACTAAATCTATTTCAAGCAATTTTGAAATCGTGAGAATCGAAAATACACTTCCATATGTGCTGATCTATACTGACAATTATTTCAAAATTAGTACAAATGAATCTATACTTTGTGTGCACGTATCTTGCTCTTAAATTTGAGGATTTTTGTATTTGCTTTGGCTGTCTTAGTTGCCCCATTGTGTTTGGCGATTTCATACTCAATTAGTACAATTATTTTTCATTATGAGGAATGTATATTAAAGATGTATTGTTGTGTAAATAAAAAATAAATTTCGGATTAATTCGTTATGTCACATGTTTGTGTAATTATTAGATAAATATTGTTATTTTCTTTTCGTGTCTCTGTGTGTTTGTGAAGTTGACAAATGAGCGGTTGTTTGTTTAAATTTTTATTTCGAAATTTGTGCCTCATTAAGAAGAAAAGTATCGATCCAGGATTTTATCTGTGTGCGTGGATAATAAACTATTTTTCCTTGAACGTAGCCAAGCCCAAGAATTTTAGTAATTTTAAAAGTTATTTTGAAATATGTAAGGAGTTAAATTTGCCTATTTTTCGTTATTGTTCTCTTGAAGTAGCCAGAGCAGGTAGTTACTTCGGTTTTTTTTTCATTTTGCTAGCGTATATTCCTCTTTCTTTTCTAATTAAATTCTTTTAAAAGGGGTCTTGACTCGCAATTTTTTTAATATGAGTTTTGTAAATAAATTATTTAGATATCTTCCCACTGTCGTGAATACATATCCGTTCCAATACCGGTTGTGACTTACATCGATACGTCGGCTTTATCTACTGAGTAACACGAAGGTTGCCACTAGTGAAGCAAGAGTTGGTCGCCCGTGTTTTTGTAGGTTTCGTGTTACCCCACCTTTAGTTTCTAGTGTAGTGTTGTGTATTTTATGTTTGTTTTTCGTTTCATATTTTTGCCCATGGTCTTGTCTGTCTTCCGACTTAATGATTACTGTCTGCCTTTTAGATGATAACATCTCATGTTTTTATCCAAAGCTGTGCCTTTTATCACTAACAGTGTTAAAAACCATATCATACCAATGGAAGAATAAATTAACAAAACTAATCTGTAACAAAATAAATATTTTTATATAAAAATACAACAGAACATCACAACCACACAACTAAACCAATAACATATGATGAAATGACACAATTTAACTGAAAATAACATGAAACGCTGTATATCTGGTTGACCTGATTTCATTAATATAAAATTAAACGTTATCGGGCTGGTTCTGGTGGTGGTTTTCTTGTTGGTAATGTTATCGTCGTTGGAATAGCAGTACTAATATTCGTTGTGGCAGGTGTCGTCGTACTTGCTGTCATTTTTATGGGGGTGGTCGTTGTAATTGGTATATTCGTTGTCGTCATTGAATTTTCTGGGGTTGTTCTGGTGGTTGTTAGTTCAGTTGTCTTTGTAAGTGTGGTCGTAGTTGTTGGCGTTGTTGTTGTGGATATCCTGGATGTGGTTTTTGTTGAATGTATCGCCGATGTCGTTGCTGTGGTTGTTGTTGGTGGTGTGATCGTTGTTGTCGATGTAGTCGTTTGTGTGATCGTTGTTGTAGGTGTGGTCGCTGTTGTTTGTGAAGTAGTTGTCGTGGGTTTGCTTGTTTTTGTTGATGTGTTCGTTATTGTAGGTGTGGTCGTTGTTGAAAGTGGTGTCGTTGAAGTTGTGGTTGTTTCCGTCTGTTTGGTTGTTATTGAATGAGTGCTTGTTGTTGAAGATTTGATTGTTGTCGGTGTGGAGGTTTTTGTTGTAGTTGTAGTTATTGTTGTAAATGTGGTCTTTGTAGGTGTCGTACTTGTTGTAGGTGTGGTTGTTGTTGTAGGTGTAGTAGCTGTTGGTGTGGTCGTTGTTGTAGGTGTCGTACTTGTTGTGAGTGTGATCGTTGTAGGTTTCATAGTTGTTGGTGTGGTCGTTGTAGGTATTGTAGTTGTTGGTGTGTTCGTTGTAGGTATTGTAGTTGTCGGTGCCGTCGTTGTAGGTGTAGTTGTTGTTAGTTTGGTTGTTGTTGTTGGTGTGGTCGTTGTAGGTATAGTTGTTGTTGGTGTGGTCGTTGTAGGTATAGTTGTTGTTAGTGTGGTCGTTGTTGTAGGTGTGGTCGTTGTTTTAGGTGTTGTAGTTGTTGTTAGTTTGGTTGTTGTTGGTGTGGTCGTTGTAGTTGTGGTCGTTGTAGGTGTGGTTGTTGTAGGTGCGGTCGTTGTTGTAGGTGTGGTCGTTGTTGTTGGTGTGGTCGTTGTTGTAGGTGTGGTCGTTGTTGTAGGTGTAGTAGTTGTTGTAGGTGTGGTAGTTGTAGATGTCGTAGTTATCGGGAAAGTCGTTGTAGGTGTTGTAGTTGTGGTAGTTACCGTAGTCGTCGTTGGTGTTGTCGTTGTTGTAGGTGTCGTAGTCGTTGTAGGTGTGGTCGTTACTGGTGTGGTCGTTGGTGTTGTCGTTGTAGGTGTCGTAGTTGTTGGTGTGGTAGTTGTTGTAAGCGTGGTCGTTGTCAGTGTCGTCGTTGTTGGTGGTGTTGTCGTTGTTGTAGGTGTGGTAGTTGTCGGTGTCGTCGTTTTCGTTGGTATGATCGTTTTCGGTGTCGTTGTTGTTGTAGATGTCGTAAATGTTGTTGTCGTTGTTGGTGTTATCGTTGTAGGTGTCGTAGTTGTTGGTATTGTCGTTGTTGAAGGGGTGATACTTGTTGGTGTCGGTGTCGTTGTTGTATTAGGTGTGGTCGTTGTTGTTGGTGTAGTCTTGGTTGTAGAAGTAGTAACTGTAGGTGTCGTATTTATTGTTGGTGTTACTGTTGTTGGTACTGTTGGTATTTTGACTGTTGTCAAAGGTGTGCTAAGTGAAGTTATTTTTGCAGGTATAGTGGCTGTTGTTAATACTGTAAATATCATTGTTGGTTGAGTTGATCTAGTTGTTATAGGTATTGAAGTTAGAGGTGTAATATGTGTTGTTGACGAAACAGTTGGCTTAATTGTAGTTGACAATGGTCTTCTGGTTGTAGTCGTACGTTCTGCTTCCGACTTTCTGAAACACCACACATTTGGACGACTTCTGCCCAAATAGGACACAACATACGAAATCTTGTTGTAACCTGGTGAAATGTTCCTTGTGTTCACGGCCTTATATATCATTCCCTGCATCCTGGAGTGGTATTGAATGAATTCCCAGGGCTGAAATATGAAATTAAATAATTACATATGAACATCAGCGACTGAAGTTTTGAACGTCTCGGTGGTGCAATGGCTAGCGCGCTAGCGTCGTGGGTTGGATCCTATGCTGGGTCAAACCTAAGACATTTTAATTTTTTTTGCTGTAACACCCATGAATAATCGACATAGAGTCAGAATAATGTTTCTTGGTACAGTGGCATGTCTTCCTGTGGACTGTCGCTTTGGTGAGCACGTTAAAAATCATTAGTTCAAAACAGGGTTCATTCATTATCAACATTAATTTATATCCTCTCACCCTGAATGTACATGAAACATATGCCGCTTAGCTTTAAGCAACAATGAATCAATAATCAGAGACCGGTTTTTTTAATCCTGCATTTAAATAATTCAGCCTATAAGTTAGACCGTTTGACAACAAAGTAATGTTTCACCTTTACAAATGTGTGAAAACGAATTAATACTAAATCGGACTTGAAAAGTGCAAACTATGATATCCGAGAGTACGTTGGGCTAACATACCAGGTCCTCTTTGATCTTTTCCTTGAACTTTGACTAACGAGAAAAAGGCCTGACACGCATATAAAGTATGCTATCGGTAAAAAAATAATCATTTAAAATTAACTTTTACCTGAAGAAAAATGAAATATTTAACTCTCGTTTCTTTGTGAACTTCACTTATTTTACATATATTATATTAAGAAACTATGTCACATACATAAAAATTCGAAAATTAGTGTCAATTCCATTGTTGAAAGTAATCCAGATTGTTTTTTTCCAATGCTTACTGGCCGCAAGCTTTTTCATTTTTGGCTTATCGGAAATATTGTAAAAAATCGAGCATCAGAATCCATGGTTATGTATATTGTTGTAATTTTCCATTGTTATAGTCTCGTTTTGCGAAAAACTACACAGGTTTCTATTGTAACGCTTTTGTTTTACACTCATGAAATGCATTATTGTGTCAGTTTTACCACGGAGACTCTACAGGTCCCATTATTGCGTTCAATAATAAACCTGTTAATCTTGAAGTACCTCAAAATGATATTGGTTGGTGATTGCTTCGTTCTGCAATCAATGCTTCTTACCTGAAAGTCGACGGTGGGTTTATCTATAACCACGGTAACTTCCAACTGTCCTGGTCTGTAATATCCATCAGACACAAACTGACATTGTCCTGCAAGGGCATGAAATGGGAGATCCTCCACATATTCTGCGAATTCCCCTACAAAGCCATCCACACATGGGACTATTAGGAGTAAACATAGCACCAACCACTCCATTCTAAATGTAAATAAAACACATTTTTAATTAATGTCGTTGTATTTTAGAAGTAATTAATTTCTTAAATGAATTCTAAATTAAAATTTGCGTTCATGTCACATATCATGAAATGGACATATTTAAATGTGGGATATAAAACCAGTGTTGTCCAAGATTCCTTTTTAAACCTGAATGTAAGTAATTGAAACCGAACGTAAACCACATTGAATCACCTCGTTTTTTTTAATTTGTCAAAGTAAAGATCAGCATTTTTAGCTCTTAATTTTATCTATGAAACGCATAAAACAATTCTATTTGTAAGTTGAATACAAGTGATTTATCGCGTTTAAACCAAACGGGAATAAAGCTCGAATATTGATGATAATGTTTTTCCCGAGTACAATATTTGATTGCACGAGCTTGTGCAACAAACATTTAATTGTATGGCAAAAACGATATAATCCTTTAAACATCATTTTTTACATCGATGGCGTCACTTTTTTAGAGCATTATTGAACCGAGTGCAATATTATACAATTACTGTCTTTTGCTGAGGTAAATGTGCAGTGTTATTGACTTTTGAAAAATTGTATAAGTCAATATTAATTTTTCCAAGTCAAAACATCTGTTATTGACCTGCATATTAAGTCTGTGTTTTTGATTTGATGTTTACTGCTTGTTTCAAAGTCAATATCCATTTCCCAAGTCAAAAGCCTATGTAATTAATTTCCTGCTACTTAAACATTTTCTTTTAGTATAAATATATTATAGAATAATCCACAATATTGCAAGCTAACTTTTGGTTACGTTCTACGTATAACGTACGTTGCTATACAATAAAATAAGATAATGCACTTCAGTGACGTATAAATACCACAATAATTTTGAATTTCAAAATTTTCCTACATGTAGTCATGTAAATATGCATTCTTGTAAAGTGTGACGATTATAAAGACTTGGAATTTCTCTTTACTGCTCCATTTTCATTCTAATATCGACTTGAATGCATTGCGACATCGGCTGAAAATATCTATGTTTGATCTTTGAATTAAAGAGAAAATAACTACGCACGTGGTTCAATGGAGATGCTAAGATGCGATCTCAAGCGTCTAATAAAAATTTAAAGTCATTGATAATAAAAGATAAAAATCATTGCAAGGTCAATATAGGGCAAAAAAGATTGCAATGTCAAGAAAATAATTAAACAAAAAATTTATATGGCATAAAAAAATCTATATGATTTACGTAAGAATTTTTAATTATAAATGTTTATTTGTTTTTTTATATACTTGCGTTATGTGAATAGAAAGTATACTAATTATATAAATTGTGGCATTCTACATTTTCTTGAAAATTGGGTTGTTGTGGTCAAAGTTTTTTTTACGAAGATAATTCTATAACGAAATCTGGAAAGTGTGACATTGAAAGATTATTTTATGAATTTTCGTGGTTTTTTCTGACTTTTATTATAACTTGATATGATAAATGTGGCCTTAATTCAATTAAGTGTCATTGTGTGACCATCATATAAAGTTGAACATTTAAATAAAATGTCTTTAAACTGAGGACAGCACATTAACTTTGTAGTTTTGTTAGAATTAAAAAAATGTAAAGAAGTAAATTATCTCCAAGCTTTAAAAATTGTCACAGATACCAATAAACAAAATAAAATTCCGTCAACTTTGTTATGACTCAATGCAGTCAACCTTATCTATTTTGTTAAAACCGAACAAACGGCTAGATTATTAGGTATAATTAATTTCATAAATGCATTACATTTTTTTGTTGATGGGAAAAGAGCTAAAGACCTTTGGGTTACTAGTACTGATAAAATTTATGTCCTATGCTTTTTATTAATAAAGGATTTGGGGTAAATACTTATGAGACCTCTACGAGAAGCGACCGTTCTGGTTAATTGGCATGTGCTAGTGTACACGTTAAATGAGCGACCGAATACGGAAATGTTCATAAATTAACATTTTAAATAGATAATAAAAAACATACGAAGACTATCCAATGACCAGACTTTGGACAGAGGCATGCAACATCTTCTGTTATAAATTCCTAAATCTACACCATGACCATATTAATGTTTTCATGCTTGTACGTTTTGATTTAAACTTGTTTTAGTTTCTTGGACGTCAGGATATTGTGTCTGGTTCCTTGTTTATCTTTTACAAGAACCTGTTTAGCTCATTTAAAAAAATTTCAATAGGTATACCACAAGGCTGTCCCATTTCTCCTGCCCTTTGAATCTTTGTGGATGGGAAAGAGTTTACTTATATTGATTATAATACGACAATTTGTATCGGTACCAAATTCTTCAATCCATTTCATTGTCTTTTTGGGGATATTTAGAATTTTTCATAACAATTCCTTCACAACTTATTCGACTGGAAAATTTTGAACTTATTTTATCACATCTATTGGTGCTGCTTTAAAAAGAATTATTTAATAAATGAGTTTTTAATGTGAGTTCAATACATGGGTTTATTTACCTAAGAAGTGTATATTGAACGAATTCTACAAACCTATTAATAGAAACTCTTAGTCAATATGCGATTTATCATTATATTTTAGTAATCACTGATCAATACGTGGTTTACAGTTGATCATGTGATTATGAATTGACAAATCAAGCTTCTAAAAAATATCTAATATTTCTAATATCTTTTTATCATTCTGAAATATCCAACCCAGATAAATGTGATATTTAACGTAATAAACAAAAGTATTAAACTGGTTATATTATAGAAATAACACATTATTTATTCATCATTATTATAACTACGTTTTGAAAAAAAGAAAAAAAAAAGATATGAAAAGAAGTAGGTACGTTAATGCCTATATTTGGTCCGAATTTCAAATTTTGTGTCACAAAAATAAGTTATTGTGAAATGATGCTTATAACCCTCTTTTAATAATTCATTACTTATTTTTATATTACTTTCGTCATTTCGACAAAACGACAGCTTGGGTATATTTTACTATCTCAACAAATATGTAAAATTTTTAGCGTAAATACTAAATTGTTGGAGGTGTTTTTGTTCAAAATAGATAACATCGCAACAAAACATTCTTTAATTGTGTAAGATTTGTTTTTGATGTTTTTTGTGCGATCTCTATTAAAATAGACAAAATTGAATCGAATGTTGTATCAAAT
>JAULBM010055908.1:0-10418 GCA_032357055.1 Geukensia granosissima
AAAAATAGGAGATGTGGCATGATTGTCCATGAGACAGCCACCCACCAAGTGACCGTAGAATTTTAACTTCTACAGGATCCCATTATGGCCTTCAACAATGAACCAGAGTCCATGTAGGTTATGTTATATTTATGATCAAAGTAGCAGGGGTATTCGGGAGGGTCTGTTGTGTCTTAATTGATCACAATTAGTACGCATTGGAATGCCGATCGTCCCTGGAAACTCGTTCATCAAACTGAACCGATATGTTGTCAGATAGGAAATCTAACATTTTTGTGTTATTCCCCTCTGAATATTTGCTTTTGAATTTGTGTTGCATTGAACAAAGTATGTTTCTGGTCTACTGAAAGGTGTATTCAGATTGTCTTTCTCCGTTCTTTTTAAGAGAGCAACTATGAATAAGATCTTTTAGTTTTGATTTGAGACGTACGTGTGGCTATCGAGGGCGGAAATGTAAAATGATTCCATGCTGATACATCAGAGGTGAGATCTTGAGTTTAAATGGTCTTCAGGTCTTAAAATTAAATCTTAAGTATCCAAATCTGCTTTATGTCATTACTTGCATACCTTTGACCTCGGATGTCTGGAAGCCCGTCTTGATAAAGGTTAAAATTGAAGATTAGACGATTTTAAAGCGACTTGGTGGAACATTTGGCAGATCTAGAAATAAAAAGTTGTTTGAATCGATTCTTATTTACCTTCGGTTTCCAATACAATAAAGGGAGGTAATAGTCCTGAACTTTAGAGGTAAATTCAAAGAGAGTAAAGCAATAACCTCTCATCAGCATCCTTAGATCCAAAACATGAAAAATCCACTATAAAAAATCCGCTTAAAATAAATAGTAGTTCTCATAAACAAATCATTTCATACAAGCTCGGCAAATACAATAAAAGCAGCTAAGAACCTGAATTATAACTGAAAGGACTTCCCTGCGTATGTAATAAGCATGAAAAGTTGTACTGTTCTGTAGCGGTGTAGTCATTAGATTTTGACACACAATAATAAGTTCATGTGAAATTGCTGTTTTATAACCGTCTTTTTTAATTTAGTACCTTTTTATATACTTTTCGTCATTTCCACAAAACTACAGGGTATTTTGACCATTCCAACAAGAATGTAATATTTTGTTTTGTTCAAGATAGATATGTCCGCTGCAAAACTTCACGAGAATATTCTAACCAAACATTTGTACTCGATAGTTCTTGAATTATGAAAAGTTGGGATGTTTTTCTGCGATCTATATTAAAATCGATAAAATTGTATCAATTGTCAAATTAAATAATTTCTTAATATTTTCATATATAGAGCAATTCGTTAATTTCGAGATCCTGTCGTTCCTAGGATGACACAACATGTTTTATGACGTTCCCGGCAATTTTGGGTGCAAGCATATTACCGGTTTATTCAGTTTCTAACACACATGTTTGAAAAACCGCTCAAACTTCATTTTAAATTTGTAATTTATGAGAATATTACTTTTCCCCATGAAGATGAATATTTGTTGTGATGACAGATTTTTTTGTACAAAGGTTTTGACGAAAATTCTTAAAAGTTTAACAAACGAAGTCTCACATTAATTTCAGATCAATTCGGAACCAAATATTAATGTGTCATCATGCAATAATGTTAATATCAGCTATGCTTATCTGAAATACAAGCCACAAATTGAACTAAAATGTTATTATTAGGACTGTTTACAACAAAATATAAGTAAATACGCGTCCGTTATATATATGCAATGCATAGCAAGTATGAACCGGAAGACCTTGTGCACCTGAACGTCTTTACTATCACGTGACAAAGTTATAAGATAAGTATGCTGTCCCTATCTCGAAAACGACGTATTACTGTGTGCCATATGACCGTTGTAGAACCAATTTGAAAATCCTGTTGTATTTTTAAAGACAGTATTCAGTAAAAAAATAAAATAAAAATAAGAGATAGTAGCCACGTTCCATTTTTAGCAAAATTCTTGGGCCGAATATGTGCCTTAACGACCCTCGATAATGAAAATACCACAAAGAATGCTTCCAAAATTCATTTTGTCGAAATTCAAATGGCATCACAACGCTCTTTTTTCGGTTAATAGATTTTTTTTTTAGTTGTACACTGTATGCATAATACAGTCTTTTTTGTTTTTTCAGATGTCTGATTGCAGTGTATATTTCACCATGGAAGTGATGTACTTAACGTTATATATACTTACCATATGTCTTTTATCAAGTGCAGAAGGTAATATGGCTATAATTTAACAAATTTGAAAACAAAACATACAGGTCACTTTAAAGGCGCCCTATCAGGTCTCATGTATATGAAAAAGATAGCTTCAAATATTTTAGCAAAATGTTTCCCGCTGTACATGTCTGACCCCATTTTACCACAGGCACAGGACGCTCTTTTTCTTTATATATGTATACTCAAACACCAACAGTGTCTCCAATAAAGGTCTTCAGAAAAATATCCATGACAGAACATGATGATTTATTTTAAACTGATGTCTGTAACCTTCTGTTCTTTACATGGTTCGAAAGACCTATAATTTTTCTTTAAAATGAGCTATTTATGCAGATATCATGTCAAGCAGTAAAAATATTTATTAGTAAGGATCTCCAATTGCAATTACGCTAACCAAATGGTTTGGAAATGCCTATGACCTCCTGCATCTTCTGGTTAATGAAAGAAAACATTCTATTTCCACACATTGATATTGAACCAATGATATCTGTCCCTGCATATTCCAAATCTCTTCAACTATCAAATTCTGTAAACAAATTTTCTCCCTGTAATTCAAGGTTCAAGATGTGTATGTTATCTTAATGTTGGAGTATGTTAAGTGTTTGGTCATATCCAACTTTATCTAGTCCTTCTGCTGCCTCTATCTCACCAACATGAAAATTTACAATTTACTATTTTTCTTCATAAATGTAAGGACTCTTAATGTAAGCTATATTGGGAAAAGCAAAAACATTTCTCTGAAAAAGTTTGGGTCTTTTTTCTTTGGAATATTTGATCTATCGTATGATTTACTGTTTATTTGTTAACTTTAATAGTTTCCATTTTTATACCTGAGATTTGAAGGATGTTATTATCTCCATGTTTATCACTGCCATATGTGTAATCCTCCATATTATCATTACGACAGTTGCGTTTAACTCACATTGCACGTTATAAGATTTGTCAGTTACCTGCCCAAGACCGGTGGTTTTCTCCGGGTACTGCGGCTTCCTCTACCAGTAAAATTGACCGCCGCGATATGACTGAATTGTTGTTGAAAGTGGCGTTAAACCCCAAACAAAAAAAATCGTTAGCATCAGATTCATTTAGTTCTGATGTTTCTAGAGTATGTATCTTTGAGAGTATTTTTTTTCATGCCATAACTAGCATCATAATCACCAAGTGTTATATTTTCTACACATTCTGGCCTATTTCACGCTTTTGTAAAGTTTGATTTTCGAGCTTTTTATAAAATTGTTCTTGCGTATCTGCCTTTATATTTATTTTTAATCAAATAAAAAAAATTATCCACAGTAAATGGTTTACGTTTTACATTATAAAATAACGTTTTACGTACATTTTTCTGCCCCTGAATTTTTCTATGTAGATAAAATGTTTAGGATCGATCATTTTCGTTTTTAGCGGGAGTGCTTGAATTTGACCTTGATAAAGTAATTTAAAAAATTGCGCATATTTCTTTTGCTCAGACTTTTCATCCCGATTCATATTAGAATAATTAGTTTTAAATTTCCATAAAAGTTCGCTTTTTCATGTTCTTTAAGTCTAGTTAAGTCACTTATTTATTACGCAGCCTTGACAATGTGTTCTCCAGCTCTCGCGCTATCGCGTGCAAACAGCCACTCTTGCAAACAAATGGCTAATTTTACAATGAAAAATCCCGGTAGAAAAAAAATCGGCACAGATTAAACTACATGGTGGTTGCTAAAAATTATTATTGCAACTTGCTTGCACTTTTTCAATCGACAAAATAAAAACTGTTTTATAAGAATACGGAAGACAGTTTTTCTTTTATAGCCTTTTTACCCGTTTCAACAAACTCTGACATAGAGTTTAGATGAATAAATCGCATTACTGCACTAAATATCTGTGGTGTTTTCAGGTAATTATTCAATTGGTTTCACATTAAAATGCCTTTCTTCCGGAGTTGTTGTATTGATGAAAATATGACACAGCTAGATCTAGAGGTCTTAAATTTCATTTGTAATGTGATGAAACACGGCTCATGGGTTAAGATTTCCAATAACCTTGACTGAATTTTTAATGTCACCGTTTTCCTCTCGTGCCTTATCGCAAGCCCTTCTCGGTAAGTTACTCAGTTCTCTTTGACTGTTACTAACATAATTGACAATATACATAGGGCAGGCGTATGCATTTGTGATGAACTGCAAGTCAATGTTTGCCATCCATGTCATTATATCCATTGACACGTTTACAGTTAGAGTGTCTTGTCAAGAATATTATAGATGATCGTCTTGCCTGTACATGTACTGTATATAACTCGTCAATTTATTTCTATTTAAGAATTCTTCGAAACTGCAATTTAATGTTGTTTTGTGTCCATGATCTTCTTGAATGTTTTTTGTTAGTCAGATTTTTTTAAAGTGGTTTCAACACTTTTGTACTTGTCATTGGGACATGGAATGTTGACGCGACTATGCTTTTTTTTTTTCTGCAAGTATAAGTATGTCTTTGGCGTTTGGTAGCTCTCTTTCGGTTGTGATATGCGCTGATTCCCCTGATTTGTTACGGATTGAACGCTTTGTTAGTTTTCTTTGCTGATATTATTTAGACAGGTATGGTGCATGTATTTCTGTCCATCGTGATTCAATATCACTGTAATACTCGTTGATAATAGTAGTTCTTTAACATTTGAAGAATTTTGAGTACGTAGTAACTACAGACGCCTTTGACCATAGCTATTGGCAACAAGTACATGTACATACATAATTAGATGCTGTTGAATTAGCTTCATTATACTAAAACATGTGTAGATTCGATTTCAGCACTTGGAAGCGTTCGCTTTGTAACTGTTTCCATCCATTTCACAAATTTTTTTTTCTATTATAACATACAAGTATATATAATAAAACATGACGAAATGAAAGGATATATTTGACCATTTTGACAAAAATTTAACATATTCGGTAAAAATACTTATTTTTTAAGGTTTTTTGTTCTAAATAGATATGATCGCAAAAAAAACATCACAAAGATATTTTAACCAAACATTTGTGATGAATAGATTTAATTGTGCAAAGATTGGTTGTGATGTTTTTGTGCGATCAATATTAAAGTCGACAAAATAGTATCAAATATTGCATTAAATTAATTCATTTCTTAATATTTTTTACATTTAAGGCATGATTCCATACAAAAAATAAAGTAATAGATATTAGTCAATTTTCATTTTTAGCCAAAAATGGGCCTTAACGAACCTCTTCCTTTGTCGTATAATAAAGTGTCATCATTGGTAAATTTAGACGATCCCTTACAAGTTAAATGATTTGTTTATAAATAGAAGCTATTATTTTAAATCGTATACTCGATAAATTTTATTTCCAATAAGTTGGTGATACGCACCAATATAGAAAAATGACATATGAAATTACTTTAGCATCCACGTTTAATTTTTATAAGGCGAAAAAAGATTTTGAAATCAATCTTTAATGAAACAATCTGAGTGAAGGAAGATCTTTGTTTACTTGTTCACTTTCTCTCAGACGCTTCATTCTTCTATTTGTTCTAATGAGCTCGTCGGGATCCTCGACAATTTCATAATAACTTACCCTTCGGTCAACTTGGAGGCGGGAATAAGATTGAATTTTGCTGACTTAAACATGTTGAAAGACATCTTAAATGAAGTAAAATGGAATGTTATTATAACGTAGTGAGCAGGTTTAATATTGTCTTCATTCATATTTTCACCCAAGATATCAGTCAAGCTAAAACAAAGTTATGTCTTGTGTCATACAGTTATGATTATCATCATTATATCATCGTTGTGGTCAAGCAGAGTCACTCATCACTCGCATGTAAAGGAGGTTCGGGTGTATTCGGCCATCTTGGATCACAAACTTGTGGTATTGACTTTTTCTGTAATTGAAAATATTAATTCTAGAAAGAATGTATTGTTACAAAATTTTAACTGAATAAACATATTGTAATTCTTCATCTAATGGCATATTCGTTTCTTATGCATTTACCGAGGGTAAAGAGCTTTTAAACATTTTAAGAATTAAACGTTGTCAGGGGAGGTAAATCCAATGGCTTAATTTTATAAAGGAGTACACTGCAGAATCATAGATTTATTAATGTAGCAAGAAAACGAGATCGGTGATCCTATTTTTTTCTTTTTATTTCCTGATAACATATGATAAAAGCTACCTTTTCCTATTTTATTTTAGAATTCTATTGTTTTATGTATTCAATATCGAGAAAAAATTAGTTTTTCCCTATATAATCAACAGCAAATGTAGGATTTTGAACTAGCCGTTGCTTATAAACAGTTCCGTGACAAAGACATTTGTTTGTAATTTTTTAAACAGCACAATATAGCATATCTTTTGACAAAGTATAAAAAAATTCTATCGATTTTTATTTGGACACCCGAATTTCCTTAACTAACTTCTTATAGTTTTAAGGGGCAGTGTTTTTATGTTTCATTAAAAAAAGTTAAGGACTTTCGTGAGAAATCCTATGGTAGAGATTTTAACTACTTTAATGAAAGTTTGTGAACCTTTTGTAGGAGTCAAGATCTTTCCTGAGATTGTGGATCTCAGTGACAAGAACAAACAGCTCTTTTGTCCAAAACAAGACGATCAGGTAATTGTTAAAACATAGAAACTAAGAGATGTTTATCTTGTCCAGTACGGCGTAGATCCTGTACACGCCATCCACCCCATAAAAATATTTAAGAGCACAAGATTTTCCTTAGACGTTAAAAAAAATCGCTTCGATGCGATCAATCTTCACCCTAACCTGTTTATAGTTCAAGAGGATAAAATAAAATGAAAGTTTATTAGCCCGCTTTCTTTGGTACATTGCATTCTAGCACGGGAATAATTTTACTGAAGTCACACGACACCAGAGAAAAATTCTGTAATACACATGAAAATGTCAGAGACTGCACTCCAACCACAAGCAAACAGAGAAAATTTAGAAATCTAGAGATCTCTGCCTTTAACAAGGGTGTAATATAACTATTTGCGAAAAGCTCTAAACCACCACAAAATATAGAGTTGTCTATGTAAGATATCATTTATGTCAGGATCATATAGTCATGCAAGTGGTTGTCGTTCTTTACATGCGAATTGTGACTGTTATCGTTCTCCAGTATTTTTTAAATTCAGAAGGTTGATTGTCATCAGCTTGCATTGATTATCTTTTATAATATTACAAAGACTACTTACAAATATCAACAATATCAATACATAAAAATAGAGGTGCACATCATCATCATTGTCTGTAAAACAATCTTTGCAAGTTTGGTTTAATTCCATCAAGGTAGTAGGAAGGTGTACCTGCAAGTTAACAGATGTGTGCATTATGATGGCATTTAAAGCCCTGTTTTAGTATTGGGAAACCACAAAAGTTGTCTGTGCACTTAACTGAAGGTTCACAACCCCACTTCTTGTAAATGCGCAAGTTCGTTTGAGTTCAATCAAGGTATTAATAAAATATACTAGTGATCGGATATCCAATGTTCACCCCTACGATAGACTTGGAAACCCAGTTTTAGAATGAAAATGCCAATATCAGTTTGATAAAAAAAGTACCCAACTTTACGTCCTGTAAAACAATATGTGTAAGTTGGTTTGTATTCCATCAATACATACTAAGAAGGATTAATGGATAAGAAATGTGTTACCCTACGATAGATTTGAAAACCCTGTTTTATGCCAAATTTATTATTTTAATATTAATATGAAAACCCCTGAAATAGATTTGATCAAAGTATAAAATAAAAGAGTCATTTCCGTTCGGTTAAATTCCTTAGGGAAAGGTAGCGGGTAAAAAGAGTGAGGACGATACGGTGGAAGTGGACAGTATATGTCACTCTGCTCAAAGCAGGCGACACAAAAAATACAAACAAACCTAACTGACTGAAATCATTATATATAAAATTAAATTATAAGTGAGAAAACTTGAAATGCAAAAAACAATTTTACTTTCTTTACTGTCGTATATATGTCAGATATAGTGAAAAATAAAATCTCAAAAATGCAGGAATCGTTCACAATGTAATGCAAGCATGAAATTTTGCATGGAGACGTCCCTGGTTTTATGCTTTCCATGAAGAATATTAGCCAATGAAAAAACCCAAATGGCGACAATTTTTCAAGATGGCGTCTTTTTAATGAAAAATAAATCATTTCTTTGCATTTATACTCAGTGACTAGTTGGTATGCTGGTTTTAATGCTCGTTTTCTAATTTTATTGTCCATATGGTTTTTCAAGTTACTAGACGGTTAGAATGTGCATTTTGGTAAAAATCATCTCCATTTTACAACACGAACACCCTTCAGTTGTATCTGTTTTAGGATTTTGTCTAGCATCACCTTCATAATCACTCTAATTATCCTATAAAAATAACAATTTGTCTCCAAACCAATAACTGGTAAATATTTATATGCAATGAACTTATTTATGCTAGTAACATAGAAAGTGAATGTATTAGCACAACCAGAGCATAATATTGATTTACAGATCGCTTGGAATTAAAATGGTTTAGGATGAACTATCGAGCTAGTTGTGGGTTTTCATCAATGCCAAATTTAGTTGTATCACAACTATTAATTTTCCATATTAAAAATTGAAGTAGTAAAAGGTTTATCCCTCGGCCTTATATTGTTAATAAATCATTTTATATAGTAATTTTAGGTGTAGATGAATGTACTGACAGATTCGAATATAGAAAAGTGGATGTGGTATGATTGTGTATGACACAGCCATCTACAAATGTAAAATCTGAAAATCTCACATTTCTACGGCATGCTGTAAAAGTCCCCAAATGCAAATGTGATACAACTGTCGACCAAATTAGTAAACAATGCCAAACAACTTCTCGACACTGCTTGATACATCACTTGAAATTGACATGAAAGTGAAAAAGTTGGTCCGACAGTGTGATTCATGTTATCGTTTTCACAGAGCTTCTGATTTATATCATGTTTAAAAGAGGATGTTGGCAAGGCATTGTCTACGGAAATGTCTTATTTGTTAGCTCACACTGTGACCAATGTTGCATAAGTTTTACCAAAATACACCTTTTAATTGAAAACAGCAAATTCCGCCCCCTCAATGCTATTCCACACTGATTTTATGGTTTAGCATATTGATAAATTAAAATCACAACTTAAATTTGGATCATCATGGACAGATTTTGCCATAGCTCAATCGCTATTGAAAGTTTTAGAAACGTTGATTGATATTTAAATAAAAATTTAATATGAAATTTTGCATAATTTCCCCTGAAATAAACATCCTTTAGGTTGTAAAAGGCAAGAACCCTTAACTAGTCCTCCTGATCAGTGGCAATTATAGGTCGTCTCTTATATTGGATTAAAGATGGTCGCCAAGGTCCAAATTGAAGTTGGTAACGTTCTTTTTCTGAAAAGTTATACTTACAGAGCAATTGTGCAATTTGATGCTGGTATGATCAATAAATCGACTGCACTTTCAGCCCCACTTATAGCATAAAAAAGATTCGCTCTTGACCGGAATTCTTGTGAAGAAAAAGTGTACGGTAACCATTTTTACCGGATATGAAGATGAAAAAAATATGTGGTAAATGTCAGAGACACTACTCCAACCAAGTCAAAAACAGAGGAACTACGAATATAGAGGTCTTCACAAGGCGTTCAACATAGATGGAATAACACTCCTTCTGAGAAGCTCTAAATCATTTCATATAAAAATCGTGTATGCGAAAAATAATACTGTTCTTACCTGAATATTATAAAAAAAAAATGAACATCAAACAGAACACAAAGACAATCCTACGACCACAATTACTTATATAACTCAAATACATACGGGTTTTTAAAAACACTTTTATTAGGCATTCAGGTAGGCAAACACCACTCTCATCACAAGTACATAAAAAATAAATAAATTACAAAATATTGTTATGGAAGAAATTAACTACAAAATATATGTTAATTGAATTATGTAGTAGAATAAAAATATACACAAAGGTTTATTAAATTTATTGACAGCCATATCTGAACATGCTGAGCAATATGAAAAATTAACCGCTTCAACCAGAAAAGATACTATCAATTAAGGATAGAGATTGTCAATTAACTTTTTGGGGTGGGAGGGTGTATCAAATAAAGTATATAACACAATTACCGAACAAACCAAAGTCCATAAGACATACGGCAAAATAGGTATCACACCA
>JAULBM010055930.1:0-10417 GCA_032357055.1 Geukensia granosissima
ATGCTTACCTGAGTAACAGAGGAACTAAAATGTTGTAAAGTAGTATTGTCTAGATTACAAAATGTCGTATGTGGTTACAGGAACACAATAAATTATCAAAAATTACATTATTATTCCATTCATAGTATGTTTTTACATTGCAGAGAGTAGAAATACTGTATTAATACACAAAAACAGTGTTCTGAATTTATTCAAATCGATAAAAAGGCTCATTACAAACAAATATTTTGATGGTTCTCTTAGACCAGGTGGTAAACTAAATTTATTTTCAGATACTTTCATTCAAAATGTTTGCTTGCTGTTTATTTATCATTCTGTCTGTATTAATAATGTAAAATATTTCTTACCTTCAGTCTGAAATATCCAAATTAACATGCACGACTGTCATAATAAGTTTTCCAAAGTTTTGAAAAAAATGTACAACATTTTGGAATCACAGGAACTGCCCAATGAATGTTGGAAATTTTGTCACATGTGTTCTTTTAATAAATTTCATTGGTTAAAATGTATGATATTTTGGAAGAACATGTAATCAGTCCCGCCAAATCTTTGCATACATAAAACTAAAAACCACAAAATTTGCGATATACGACATTTTGGAAGCCCAACGACGATATGTTCAATATTGCATTCAAACTTTCCAACTACAAAGATAAGTGATGGTTATTTTTGTTTTGGAAATAGACCCTTGTACTGATGCTGCGTTCCTGCTTTTGACACTTGTGTGGAAGCAGCTTCCCGGTTTAAAAGTTGACAACACAATAGTTCTGACATCATATTTGATTGTCTGCCGACATCATTTTTCTGGGAAAATATGTTATTTTCCAACCAAAGTAACAGGAACACAGTTGCTGTAAAAGGGTCTAGCTATTTCTGTACTTGCAGAAAGCCTTTTTTATGAAAAACCTTTGTTTATTTGGAATTATGTAGAATAAAAAATGAAAATTTTTGTGATGTAATTTAGGAATAAGATAATAATAAAAAGACATGGAAATATCAAACTGACTTGCAAATAATTCCATGTTTAAATAAATCAGTTAAGATCCCTTATAATCAATAAATTGGGTTTGGCTTTATAAGTCATCATGGTCATATCACTAGATTTGTTATCATGTTGATGTACAAAAAATGTAAAATGTAAACCACCTACAGCAGTGTAAATAAAGCCACCTGATAAATATCCAAAATTAATACAAATTTCAATGTAATAAATTGAGTCACAGAAATGCAAAAAAGTGGATATCAGAAGTGTTAAAAATTATGAACACCAGAACAAATGGTATCAATCACCAAAAAACAAAAAACTTATATACATTTGTACTGGCTGAGGAATCATCCCCACCAGGGACATAAATAACAGTTATTATGTCCCTGTCCCCACTAAGTACCCTTTCCCACTTTTGCAACTGTTACATGAAACTGGTTGAAAATTATTTTAAACCTATACAACATTTAGTGACTTTGAAACATTTGAATGCAAATTCACTTTCTTACATACTAAAAAATTTTCATTCCAGTAAAAAAATGCTATATGATGAGATTGGGAACTGGGGGAGAAGAGTTATGGCCAGTACATACAAAACATATCATACATGTATGATACAAATATTAATAAATTTGTTATGGGCAAAGAATATTTATGGTTAAAACTAGCTTTTTGGTGGTAACTGCAACCTTTACACCATACATATGTTGAAAGAAATAATTGAACTGTGACAGTACTTTGTATTGAAAAACATACACATGGCAGTTCTTATGAACAGTAAACTTCTCAAACCTGTTTGGATGCTTCAACATTGACATTTAGCTATATATCTGTTACTGATATAAGAGATATAAGCATACAGATGATTATATCTTCTACGTTATAATCTTATATTAAAATATTGATAGAAAATATTCCATATTTACTTTTCATAGTATATAATAAAGAACTTGATAAAAGTATTTAAATTGGATAGAAGTCCTTAAAAAAAGTTAAAGATTTAAATTAAAAGTAAATACATTGAGGAAAAGAATATATGTTGTTCAAGTATATAAATTTGACATACAATAACAATAGAGGAAGTAAATAAAGTGCCACAAAGGAATCTTGTAGTACAATATTTACACCAAATACATGTACATGTATATACAAAACTTCTTCTTGAATATAATAAGTTTTTAGTTTAAGGAAATTGGAAATTAAGATCTTGCAGTTAAGACCTGAAACATAGAATTTTTTAACGTGGTTAGTGTCATCATTTGACATTAAAGGGAGATAATTTGCTTAAGCAGTCAAGTTTATTGTAAAAACCATTATATGCATTACAAATGTTCATGCTTATAAACCAATGATACCCTAGTCTGTTAGTTATTTAATAATATTAGATGCTTGAAGCAGAAACTGATAAAAGAATCAAGAAATATAATTGATATAAAAAAGATTGTGTGTTTCAATTTACACATTAATTAAAAAGGTTTTGGAAAAATTGATTCATAATTAAATGTTTGTTTGTTTTATACATTAATTATGAAATTTTACACACCTGCCTTAATTGCTGTTAGGTACAATGTATTGATTATTTTTACGTGACACCCATAGTAAAACAATCCTTTATATGAATAATTGATGGTGTTTGTAATTAAGTTATGGTACCTCTGAAGAATGGATATTACATACAGTAAAAATGACCTGTAATCATATGAGCTTGTTTTTATTTGGACTTATAAATCCATGGCATTGTAAGTAATTTTTGTTCAATTTTATGTTTTTCATCTATAAATTTTTAAAATATATTTAATGAATAACTTTTCTTTTGTCAACTTCACTATTTTTACCTTTTGCTTCAAAATTCTCAGATGTTATTTAATCTTAGAAAAATTAAGATGAGCTTGTTGCTTTCAATATGTTGTAATAATTTAAGTAAATGCAGTCTGCTATACAATGATTAGATTGTTTTTCTTCTCTTTGCTACATGTCTAAATGTGTTTTACGTAACATGGTTGTATGGTTACAACTAACATGGTTTAAATAGTCCCAACTGCATGACACCCCTATCTCTTTTTTCATATTACATGTACATGTATGTGCAAGCATGTGGTTGTTATAATGAAAAGTAATAGTTCGAATTTTTTTTCAAGTGAATGGATGTTTAGGTGGGCGACCAGAACAACATGCATGCCAAATATAGATAAAGATGATGTGGTATCACAGTGTCTAAATACAAGGTCAAACAAAGCAATTTTTTTTAAGGTTTTTGGGCCTTATAAGACACTGCAGAAGACTAGTTCCAGGCAAGCAAGCCCACAATTAACCTAGTTGTTTGATACAACAGAACAAATAAAATATCCTGACACCTCAGGTTAGTTTGTGGGGACACTGTTGTACATAGGGACCTAGTGGTAGTTGATTTGAACTTACCTGTACATATCACTGTAAGCTATCACATATATGGTGTGAGTTAACTCCTGACTTTGTACCATCGTCTCACATCGCAGGTGATGATGTTTGTTAGTTTCCTGCTCGTGTCGGTGGTTCTCTCCAGTCACTCTGGCATCCTCCATCAATAAAACTGACTTTCATGATATGACTGAAATATTGTTGAAAGTAGCATTAAACCCCAAACAAACATTATTGTACATTTTGCAGTCAGGTTCACCAGATTTCACTTTTGATAATATAATGAACTGGAAGTGAAAAAAGCATGGGTGTCCTATAACCAATTCCTTTATCTGTTAATAGATTTGCATTTGTTTTCACCCAATATACAGAAAAGGTCACCCCACTAAGGTTTGTTGAGCTCTTTAATTTTGGTTCTTTGTACCGCCAAATTTCTAAATATGGTTTTTTGCAAAATCTTAAACTAAAACTGTCATATCTGCATCGACCTAATGCTAGTGTTGCTCGACATTTTCTCTGCTTTCATTTCAGCACAAAAAAAACATCCCCAAAAGTGTGGAAGTTCCATCAGAAAAGTAATTTTGATGGTGGTGTTGAGCAAAACCAAATCAATATATTTATGGCATTCTTTTGGTTTTACCGAAAATAGATTTCACATGCATATATGACCAAGTTAAAGGATTGATAACTGCCTGTTTCTAACAGATTAGTCCTTGTTTATAATTCAGATTCATGTAGATACAAAAGTAATATGTGATTTTCAAATCAAAATTAGTGTTAACTTTCTTAAAATGTATATAGTTTGTGTTCTTAATGGTAGTTTGAAGTAAGTTGTTTTAAGGATGTCTTATGGTTGGGATATGACATTGAAACTTAGATTTAAACGTATCTTGTAAAAATACACATATTAAGAGAAGCAAGTTCAAATTATAATCAGATTTGACGAAGTCATATAAATAGGTAAAATAGTTTTATTTACAAATTTGGTTAATGATTATCGCTTATACATGACTCAAATGATTTAGTGTTGATGGTATATACTTTAAATGTACCGTATGCAACATTTTTTTAAATCAAATAATTATATTGCAATGCTGTTTGTATTATCACACTGGCCATCAAGATAGTCATACTTCTTATCTTGGATATGATACAGGAATGTCATTTTATTATGGATATCACACTTACAGAGAATATAATTTAAAATTTTATGGGTCAGGTCTTTAAACTACCTGAATTTGTAAATCATGGTGAAGTATAATGTATGAATGATTTTCTGTGTTTAGAACAAATACACAAATTTCATGTCAGAGTTGAAATGTTTACCATGCCAAAAACTTTCAAGTACATTTTACATGGTTAACTACACTTAACATGTGGCAAAATAAGATCTAGTTTATTATTCTCCCCCCTACACTTTGAAAACCTGAATGAAATTATACAAAAGAAAGCTTTACCAAAAAGTCTTATCTTTGAATACAAAGACTAAAAAAACAGTATAGATGTATACGATAATGTATAAGATAATGTATAAGTTACTTCTGGTAAGGTATTGCTGTCTATAAATTGTGCATCCATATTTTATATACAAAAGACCACAAGCTCACTACACATCTAAATTTATAATAACTTCATAGGAAGAGATAAGGGTAAATAATTTTGGAAATAAATTTAGAATAACGTGCTATAACTGATATAGGAAATTGTCCAATTTACAAACAGAGAGTAAATGTTAACCTCCATGTGTCTAATTTAGTTCTGCAAAAATGTACTGTCATATTTTTGTAATATTTGCAAACAAACTTCTCCATTCATACTCTGAACTGTAACCCTTAGTTTGCTGTATAAAAAGATAACTACATGTACACACATATGTATACCAGTACATGTATATGTGTAGATTGTTTTTCTTTTGTCTGCATACTTTTTGTTTGTCACAATTTGTTTCTGCAGTGATGTTTATAGGTTAGATCAAATCGAACATGTAGAATTAATATTCATACAAGTTATTTCTAAGAAGTTAGGACTGTCTGTGAAAATCACCCCACTCATAAAATTTGGTTTTCAGTGTGTTAGAATATATCTATTAGTGGAACCATGGCTAGAACCCGCCTCCCCAACAAACAAATGCTTTGTAAAATCATTCTCTACTGGGAACTTATCAACTTAAAACAAAGTGTAGGTTACATTATAATACATGTATAACCATTATTTCAGAGCATTAGTCATTAACTCATCTGACAATCCAATTTTAAGCAGTCACAAGCAAAATCATTGTTTTGAAGATGTAAGATTTCTGCTTTTCCTGGAGGAGTTGATCTGACTTAACATTACTATGGTATTATCAATATATTATACTTGTATTGGTAAACAAAATAAACATACCATTCCAATGTATAGTAGGCAGAGATAACATATTCAAATACTTCAAATAAAATAAAATCTTGAACATTTGTTAGAAATACTTTACTCTGAGAAACCGAAAGTCTTTTATATCTACATAAACCTTTCCTACCATAATCACGGACCGATATAGATAAAATTAGCTGCATGACAACCTGTTACAATTTGGACTTGTATGTTTGTCAAGAGAATTAGCAACACTGATAATGAATTGGTAGCAAAATCTACCTGTTCTTGACAACTTGTTTGTACCTGTGTAGAAAAAAAACATAATTTGAAGTTTCAAGTCATTGTTTAAGTTTCTTAAATTGATAATGTGACAGAAATTGATTTTTAAGACAATGTTGTTCCCGTAGTTTTTGACGAGATCAAATTATTTCTTGAAAGGGACTAATTTTTGAAATCACATTGGATTTAAACTATGGAAGGTAAGTTGAGACAGTTAGAGGAAATTGATTTTCATAATGATTTTCAAAATGCAGGGGTTTATATGGTGTATTGGTGATAACAAGCTAGCAAGCAGAACTGAGGTCATCCATAATTAATGTTACCAGGGAAGTTTGCTGTACCCAAACTGAGCCACTAAAATTCTGCTTACCCAATTAAGTTTTAATTTATTTCATTAAGAATTTTGATTATATTTTATAACAACTGGTTTGGCTTAAAAAATTTGTTATTTAAAAAAAAATAAATTGCCTTACTACCTCAGAACTTTCAAATTTTTGGCTAAGGAAATTAGAAAGTCCCAAGCTTTACCCAGTCATGGTAAATATCGTATAGTATATGCCTTTCCCAAGACTTCTTCGTTAGCCAAGGGTAATGCAGGGTCTCCTCCATAGTGGATACACTGAGCATGTAATCAACCCATGTTTTATTGGTTTTTTATTCCCATTTTATGAAAAAGGGATAAAATACAAGATAAGTTGATCATAATCCACAACCCTAGTGCTTTTATTAAGCCAAATTTCAGTTTTATTTTCTAAACTGAGAGGAGTTTAATATATATAACCTCCTTGGCAGTATCAAAATTATAAATGCACTCTCAAAACCCACTGTTTACTTAAATTCATGGCCCAAAGTTCATTTTACATTTTTTCCAGTTCTTACTGATACATATATTACAAGCAAACGTTTCATAAAAAGTCGTAACTGTTACAAGTGGTCATAACTTAAACATGTTTATTACATACATAATTCAGGACTTACAAGTAATTGTAAGTCTTAAGACTTTTTGTGATAAGTTCGCCTGCACATTAAAGACCATGAACAACAAATAGGATTTGGAAAAAAATAACACAAAAAACTATTAATGTATTGGGAAAAAATAAGATTAGTTTTTTAAGAAAGGTGTTACTTGTCCACTTTAGAAGTTTATTTTTCTAGTGGATAGACTAAGAAGTTATGAAAAACACTCAAATAGTTTTTTTGGGAGCTGAGCTACAAATGGATATTGGATTAATGGACATGGGATATTAAACCCTGTTATACCAAAACAATGCAAAATGTCATTGAACAGAGCCTTTGTTGCTGTTCATTCTCTGATGGTTCTAATAGGTCATTCTATGACCTTCTGCAAGGTCAAGACAGCCCATGTCAGCATAGTTGTTCACAAAATGTATGTGATCATATAAACAACAATTGCATGTCTGTATATTTATCTTGAAAGGCAACAAAAAACAGACAAACTTTGAATCATGTTCAAATATATTATACCGTTACTTCCTAAATAAATAATTACCACATTTGTACATTGTTAAAGTTTGCTGCTTAAATTTGTAATATGATATGATTTTCCAAAGAAAACATATGAATTTAAATTCTAAGTATTGATACAGGTAGTTTTAGTGTTCAACTTATAATATTTATATTTAGAAATAAACATGGAATTTCAATAATTTTTTTTGAAAATTATATTTGTACAGAGGGAAATTTGTTGTAAATTAATGTATTTCCTTGAATAGGAGATTTAATGCATTAAATTTAAATAGTCAAAATATAACCAAAAAGCTGTTAGTAATTCACAAAAGGACAATTTACATGTTTAAAGGATTCCTTTATTATGGACTTTATATTTATCTTGATAAAACATATTATGGTTAAACCTCCCAAAGAAGACATTTTTTATTGGTGATAGATTTAAATAGAGATGGTTTAGTTTTATACCTTTACAGTGTAACATTATATTACAAATTTATCTTTCCAGTAACCAAATTGTTTAATTCTAAGGGAATTTTTGGATTTAAATACTTGTAATTAAATCCCACTGCCCAAATAAGAAATTATAAATATTTGTTTATCGATTCAACTAGTATAAAAAAACCTTTTGGCAGTTTTAAGGGCATGTTCTGGGTTAATTTATCAGAGGATCATGGAAAGTCTTTTACTATATAACATTTCTCAGAATTCGAAGCTAATTTGATATTTTTTTAAGTCAAAGAAAACAATGTTTTTGTTTCTCAAAAAATCAAGGGTTGGTAGGCGCACAAAACTTTTTATGTTAGCAAAAGTTTTTTACAAGTTTGTTAAAGAGACATGTTAAGACTTCAATAGTGCTTATAAAAAATGCCCTAAAACTCTTTTGGGTGGGCAAAAAAAAGGAATAGTAGGGCTTATTTTAAGGCCTATTACATCTATATAAAAAATAGAGATGTAGTATGATTGTTTATAAGTTACAAATGTATGAAAAGCCCAAACAAATGTATATTACAAACATCTGCAGGTTGCCTTAAGGCTTTCAATAATTGACAAATATCAACATCTAAGGCATCAAGCTAGATATAGGAGGTTTCTTATGAAAAGTACTGTTAGAATTGTAAACATTGTAATTGGTGAATTCATATGGGTTTAGAGATGAGATTCATTAACCAATTGAACCAACCATTTTTTTGTTTATATACACTATGTAAAATACTATTTTTGGGCAACGGAACACATTGTGAAAACAGATAAAAAAGTATAAATCTAGATAATTTGTATTGATCAGGCCATATTAATAAATAAATGCAAATATATCTTGTCAGTAATTCATAAAGCATTCAGACTGCAAACTGTTCTTATATTTATGGGTACATGTAGAACAAGGGATAAATTAGACAGTTACTATTGGTCTAGCATGTTCTGTACTGCAGAAGTTTTAGAGCAATGTTGAATGACTAAATATAGGCCCATAACCGAAGAGGAGCTCCATAAAACTGCATTGATATATTTACCAACCATAAAACATTGTGCCAACCAACAGATAGCAACTGAAGTAGTTGTGAAGTGTTTGTTTTCGTTAGATTTTCTATGTGTCATATGGTCCAATCAAACATTTTATTGTTTCTATAGTACAAGTCTGGTTCTTTTTAATATCTATCCTATTTTATTGAACGGTTTTCTCCAATGATTATTTAGACAGATATACAAACAAATGTTTGACATTGGAATTCATTTGTAGATTCATTCTCTTATTCTTTATTGGTGTCATTCTTGGTGCATTTATATAAAATATATATTATTTTTTTACTTAGAAAGTGGAAAGAAGTGTCACATTGGTTAATGAGGTTTAATGGAAAAGGAATTATTATAATACAGATTTACATGTTATATACTGTGAAATAAAAAAAAAGATGTATGGACGAATGGTAGTAAAAAAACCTGATTTTGATAGGGTTTTCTCCAAATGATTCCTTATGAAAAATTTAACAAAAGTGACACCAGTTTTGAGGATAATACAAGTCAAAATAATCACTTATCTAGTCATATTACATACTGTGTCAAGCATTATATACTGTGTCTAGCACAGTACTGTATCCAGCAAAATTCCATGTTCACTCTTACTCGAAAGTTGATTTGTTCACCTTTCACATGTCAACGTCTTCCGTCCTATCATGCTGTGCTTGTGAAGCACCTCAGTTGGACTATAGATCTATGTGGAATAAAGGTCTATTCTGCATTCCCCACTAAAAGACTGATGATTTAATAGGAAAAGCATTGGTTTTAAGAAAAAAGCTGAGAAATTTTACTATTTTCAAACAAAAATGATAGCTTTCCTACAAATATCTATTACTGAAGCTTGACGAATAGGGAAAATTTAAAGAGGGTGTCATTGGAACACCCAGGCAGTAAGTGGCACATGTCAAATTTTGTGTAAAAAAAGAGGTTCAATAAGGTCACTTTTTATCCCCAAAATGTTGATGTTCCAAGTGAAGTAATACATGTACATGTGTATATAGCATGTTTGTAATACATGAACATTATGATAGTTTCCCCTCACTTGGTTTTCACACAATTAACTGTAACAATTTTCTATTTCATTTTTAGCTCACCTGGCCAAAGGCCATGTGAGCTTTTGTCATCACTTGGCATCTGTCGTCCGTTAACTTTTCACATTTTAATCTTCTCCTCTGAAACCACTGGGCCAAATGAAACTGAACTTGGTAGAAAGCATCTATATAAGGTCCTTTATAAAGTTTCCTCATTTCGTCCTGATCAGTCAACAAACATAGCTGCCACAGGCAATTCTGGTCTCTGATTGGCTGATATATTAAAAATCTTCTCCTCTGAAACGGCTTGGCCAAATGGATTAATATTTGGTATGGAGCATCTATGGAAGGTACTTTATAAAGATTGCTCATTTGGTTTGGATCCGTC